>VOQZ01000648.1:600000-787337 GCA_008079305.1 Phytophthora palmivora
GAGTTTGAAGGAAGCTAGTCGTCGTCAATTGGACTGTGTGCTACGAGTCAGCACCCCAGTTTTACTGAATCATCGCGGAAGTGCTATATCCTGCCTTACCCAGCTAGCAAACACAAAATACGGACCCTTTAGTAGATTAGCGGGATACCCGTGGACAACAATTATATCAGTGTATCACTGCCAACTTCGACCCGAGCCATCATCGAATGCTTGTTTAACTATTTCCGCCACTGTGAAACACTCGAAATTCTAATCTGACAAATATCCAGTGTAACGGGGTTACATGAAGGGGTACCCTAAGAAAGGGTACCGCCTTTAGAAGTTGATATACTTCTGTGAGTATTTGTTTTAATACTCTGATGGAGTGGTGTGGACCACACTATGGTGTGGACCACACTACTGCCAACCAATAGCATTTGACCTACCGTTTATATGCATAATTAGGATAAAGTATAGTTAATTAGGAGTTTGTATTACAGGCCAAATGGACCTAATTAACTATAAATAAATCAGTCTAAAATCTACTCTAACCTGGCTATTAAGTCCCCCCAGACCAGAGACTAGTGAACTGCCGTTCACTTAGAGTTTGTATACTCTTAATAGCACGCTTCCTCAAGCAAGGTGCTCGTGTGACCCCGTCACACTTGGTAGCACTTGTAGTCAATCCACGCCTACGCGGGTAGATTGACTACCTGAATCCTCTGTGGCTCCTACAAGGTAAGCCAAGATGGATAGAGGGAAGTTCCCTCATTTGACCGACCCTCAGTTTGTGTCGGTCCGGAAGATGGTGGGCATCTTTGGAGGAGATGCCCTCCGAAGCTTGGCGGCTGCTACGCCGGCCGAGCAGGTCGAACGCATCGAGGTGTTTGACACGTACGAGAGAGGGCTAATCGCCCACGTACAGGGGCTGCAGACCCCCGTGGCTGAGATGAAGCCAGCCCAACCTAAGCCGTTGAGGCTTAAGGTTAATCCTTATGAGGGAAAGGAGGGGGAGAACCTCCATTTCTGGGTCCGAGAGGTAGAGCTCGCCATAGATGCGGCTCTCATCTCGACCGAGCGACTTCGGGTCGCTTTCGCCTTATCCAACTTGAGAGGTCGGGCGAAGACCTGGGCGTACACGTGCGAGGCGACAACGCCGAGTTGTTTCACAACCTGGGCTCAGCTGTGTCAACAGCTTAGAGCCGCCTTCCTTCCGGCGAACTATGAGTATCGCCAGCGCTCGCGCTTCCTTGCCTGTAAACAAGGGAAGCGTGAGCTGCATGAGTACATCCAGGAGATGCGAGTACTCGCTGCATCTCTGGTGGGGAACCCCTACCTGAACACATCAAGGTGACAGTGTTCATGGATGGCCTGAAGGTGGGCCCATCCCGCACACAGTTGTTCCGCGTGCATGCGAACACAATGGAGGAGGCGATCCAGATCGGCCTCCAAGAGGAGTACAGCCACCGACAGGCTCGTACTCCTACGTCGGTGTGGCAAGGCCACAATGCGTCGTCAGGCGCAGTGCAAGGAGCCCCAGCAACTGGAGCTAGCACCGGGCCGGTACCCATGGAACTGGGTACTGTCGTACGGAGCATCATCCACTGCTACGGATGTGGGAAGCTCGAGCACATACAACGTGCCTGCCCTGCAGGAGGGCAAAGGAAGTTCCCTTCCAAACCTAGTGTCTCGAGGGGCCCGTGGCAGAAGCCACGACCCAAGAGCTAGGGGAACTGGGGTCACCAGTAGGGGCGGGACGCCTACTGGGGAAGATTTAAGTCCCCATGGTAGGAGTGCGGATGGCGCACACCATGGAGGCTTAGCTCCTGAGAGCCTGGGTGCTCTCGAGACGAGGAAGAGCAGCGGCGGACTGCTCGTGGTACACGCAAGTGTACGGGGATATGGAGATCCCTTTAGAGTCCTGATTGACTCTGGGGCGTCGACGAACTTTGCTCGACGCCAGACGGTCGCGCGGAATGGCGACAAGTATGCTGATGCTTTGCGAGAAAGCAAAGGCACGGGCCAGGTCTCGGTGAGACTGGCCGATGGTACCGTGGTTAACGTACCTGGGGTCCGTATGGACCTGGCTGTAAAGTTTGAGGACTTTGACAGCACGGAGTCGTCCCTTGTCCTCGACATGGACAAGTACTACTTGATCCTGGGCATACCGTGGCTCGAATAGTGCGAGCCCTGGATCGATTGGCGCGGCAAACCATTGGAACTAGCCGGTCCGCAGTCTCGGACAGAGCTTTGGTGAATAATGTTCCCACCTCTGTCCGGGACTGGGGCGCCAGAGATGGTCGCCAAGGCGCTTATGCACCCGAAGAAGTATTGGGAGTCGCTGACCACAACGCAAATGTTGCGATGAGCCTCACAACCGGTCGTGAGACCAAGGCTCATTGCCAAGCGTGTGTGATTGCTACGACAACACGTCCCAACGCTGAGAGTCGTCGCGCCGTATGGGCTTCGACTGTGGCAGTGCCGGACGTCACTGACTAGGCGGGTAACATAAGTCCGCAAGCAGCAGAGGCTGCTGAGGAGAGCGCTAAAGGCGTCTCCTGTGTGAGTAACAAAGGTCCGCAAGTGGGTAACATAGGTCCACAAGTGGGTAACATAGGTCCACAGGCGGGTAACATAGTTCCGCAAGCGGGTAACATAGGTCCGCAAGCAGCTGAGGCTACTCGGGAGGACGCTGAGGGCGCCTCCGGTGTGGGTAACATAGTTCCACACGAGGTCGAAAAAACCAGTACGAGTGCGGAGGTGCCGTTGAGCACCTCCCGTGTGGATGACCAAGTACCACACTCGCAGTCTGAGACTCCACCGGCACGGCCGGTCGAAGAACAATGTCATGTCTTCGACGGCGTGTCCGGTCGTCAAGTTAGGGCAGGTGCCGTCCATCTGGAGGCACTGCCAGAGGTGTCAGCACTGCTGAACCTCGAGGAATTGTCCATGAAGGACTTCCTGGCCGAGTTGAAGGCCGGAGAGATTGCGGAGATGGTGCTCCTGAAACCGGAGACCTCTCCTGAAGATTTGAACTCTTCCTCCGTAATGGACGAGGACGTCCTGGAGGGGTTCACGAAGCAGCGTGCAACGCGCTTGGGTTCTGAGATTCTCAAGAACCCGGAGGATCCAGTGTATCCTCTTGTGAAAGAGTACTCGGATGTGGTGTCGAAGCACCCACCATCCCAACTCCCGCCGGATCGGGGAGTTTGGCACGAGATTGACCTCGTGCCTGGCACAAAGTATTGTGTCACGAGGCAGTGGCCTCTACCTCGCGAGCAGTGCGAGGTCATAGATGCCTTCTTCGCCGAGAAGGCGAAGTCGGGCATGGTGCGGGAGTCGAAGTCCCCGCACTCGACGCCGACCTTCTGCGTTCGGAAACCGAACGGGAAGTGGCGTCTGGTTCACGCTTACAACAAGCTGAACAATGCGACGGTACCGGCACAGACGCCGATCCCTCGCAAGGATGTGTTGTTAAACAACATGTCGGGCTGTACGCTGTACAGTGCCCTGGATCTGGTAGACGGATACTACCAGATCCTGATGCGGGAGAGTGACATTCCTCTCACCGCAGTGAGCACCCCGAGTGGGATGCTCTGGGAGTGGCTAGTGATGCCACAAGAGGTATCGAAACCCCCAGCGACGTTCAATCGCTTGGTCACACAACTGTTTAGACCATTGCGTACGTTCGCTCAGACGTACTTTGACGATATATTCGTCCATAGCCGTGCCGAAGGTGACCAGACGGCTATGGAGACGCATCGGAAGCACCTCCGTCGAGTGTTTGAGGTCATGAGAGCCAACAAGCTCTGTACCAACATCAACAAGCGCATCTTAGCAGCTGAGGAGATAAAAGTCCTCGCCTGCTTTGTCAGGAGGGTCGGCGTGCGCACCGATCCAGGGAAGGTCAAGGCCATAGCGGCTTGGCCGACCCCGAGGTCACAGAAGGACCTCCGGAAGTGGTTGGGCTTAGCCAACTATCTTCATAAGTACAGCGCAGGGTACGCTGAACTTGCTCGACCCTTGTCGGATCTCTTAAAGAAGGATGCCGACTGGGTCTGGGAGCGACAGCACCAGGAAGTTTTCGACATCATCAAGGCGAGCTTACAGCAAGCGCCAATCCTGACATTTCCGGACGAAAACAAGTCATTCAGCGTCGTCTGTGACGCTTCTGACTATGCAATCGGCTGTGCGCTATTGCAGAAGGACGATGAAGGACACGAACGTGGCATCTCCTTCCAGTCCAGGCAGCTGAAGGCTGCCGAACGGAACTATCCCGTTCATGACAAGGAGCTACTTGCAATGAAGTACGCTCTTGTCAAGTTTAGAGTTCATCTCTTGGAATCAAGGCCCTTTGTGATCTACACTGATCACGCGTCCTTGCGGACTGCCGCCAACTCGCCGCATCTGTCGCAGCGAATGGCGAGGTGGCTGTCATTCTTCGCGGAATACAACTTCCGCGTTGAATATAAGCCGGGCAAGCTGAATGTGCTTGCCGATGCATTGTCGCGTCGACCTGACTATGAGCTAGCTCATGTCAGTCGGGTCACGACAAATCTATACGATCGGATACGCTTAGCGTATCAGGAGGACGAGAACTACACACCACTGGTACAGTTCTTGTCCGATGGCAAGGACGGCAAAGTCGACAGGCTTTCGCCTCGACAGCGGGCGCAGCTTCATCGTTATGAGCTGGCCGATGGGTTACTCCATTATAGAGTAGACCCTAGAGATCCTCCTCGGGTTGTCGTTCCAAACGACGAGGATCTGAAGTATGACATACTTCTAGAGGCGCATGACGCGCCGATAAGTGGCCATCTTGGCCGAGAGAAGACCTATCAAATGGTCTCTCAGACATTTTGGTGGCCCCGCATGTATAAGTGGGTGGCACACTATGTCAAGACATGTGAAACATGTCAGAGGGTAAAGCCTTCGGGCCACGCCTCGGCTCCACTGCAGAGCCTACCAGTACCAGCGGACTGCTGGAAGTCGATGAGTCTCGACTTCGTCTTCGGCCTACCGGCCGATGACAGGGGCAACACCGGCATATTGATGTTTGTCTGCTCTGGTACGTGACAAGGTCACCGGGAAACAAGCTGCACAGCTGTTCCTAGATAGCGTGTTTCGCTATCACGGTCTACCAGAGACCATAGTCTCGGACAGAGACCCGCGTTTCACGGGTGCGTTCTGGGACACCCTGTTCCAATTGTTGGGAACTAAGTTGACGATGTCAACTGCGGACCATCCGCAGACGGATGGTCAGACAGAGCGCGTCAACCGCGTGCTCGAAGATACTCTCCGCAGTATCTGTGCGGAAGCACCTCGGTCCTGGTCGGACCAGCTTCCTATGGTTGAGTTTGCACTCAACAATGCGGTACACGCATCAACGGGGTTTACCCCGTTCTACTTGAATGGGTTACGACACTCCCAGGTGCCGCTAACCTTGCGGGGAGGCACCGTGGCCTCCATCGTAAGTGGGGGAGAGGCTCTGAAAGCCTTTCCCTCCCAGGTCTCAGAAATAGAGTCCGAGTCTTTAAATAGACAGTTGTCGTCGTTTATCGACAACAGGCTGACGTTGATCAGCCGGGTTAGAGACGCAATGGCGTTAGCCCAAGATAAACAAAAGGAGTACTCAGACAAGAGAAGTCGGGGAAACTTAAACATGTTTAACGTTGGGGACCTAGTTCTCCTAGACACTAAAAACCTACCGCTAAAGGTGGTTAGCTCTGTAGCGAGCAAAAACTGAAGCACCGCTTCATCAGACCCTTTGCGGTCCTGGCCAGACATGGAGCGGCGTATACCATTGACCTGCCAAAGTCAATGGCGACGCACCCGACGTTCTACATGGGGCGTCTTAAGCGGTATCACGATCCGCTGGGTCTTCCTTCTCGGACGGAGGAAGACCAAGGTAAGAACTCGCCTCCTCAAAACGAGGCCGAGTCCTCTGGACAACCGGAGCTGCCGGTGTCGAAGCCTGTGACTGATACACAGTCTGGCATCCACGCGAGTCATACGAAGGGTATGACGGTACAGAGTGGGAAGAACTCGGGTAAGAACTATACCTATAAGCCGAGTGGTACGAGTACCCCTGCGGTTCATAAGAGGGTATCCGACCATGCACCTCATGGCTTAGAGTGCATAAGTCTCGGCGGAGTTCCTTTAGGGCGGAAGCCGGAACTCGGCGGTCAACATGCCTGTGGAGCTCTCGAGTCTCACGACCAAGAGCGTCCACATCTTGACGAAGGACCTCTAGGGCCCCTGGCTTGCCAGCCTGAGCGGCAGTCTGACCACCAGGTCCTAGCCCAAGGGCTATCTCGATCGCATAGACGCGATCTCTGGGCGAATGGACCACATCACTCAAAGGGACCCCACATAGTCCCGGCCCGAAGTTGAGGGTCCAGAAGGATAAGGCTGAGAAGGAGTCTCATACTTAAACACGTGTGAGAGCTCCTCCTGCCCTCCTTGATCGGAACGGCGAGAGCTCCACTAACATGTGGAGCGGGTCGTCCAAGAGCGGCGGCGCTCTGGGAAGCGCCAGCTGCTTGTGAAGTGGCGGGGTTACCCCTCGTCACAGAACTCATGGGAGCCGGAAGACCGGCTCCGGGTTGACTGCCCGAAGGCTATTGAGATTTGGGATCAACAGCCGGGGCGTAAGTAGTCCGCGGCTTTTTAGCCGCCTTACGGTGTACGGTCCCCGGGTTGACGGAACCGTACCCGCGCTCATCTTGAGCGCTGGACTTAGACTGCTGTCTAAGTCCCTCCATAACGGAGTGGAGTTGCCGCTTAGCGATTATGTGGGCAAACTCAATGCGAAGATCTCGCTGGTCCAAGACATAGGACAGCAGACGATCTTCCCGGAGTTCTTTTAACTCCTGAACTGTGAAGTTCTTTAGAGAAACCCATCTCCAGAACAGGTCTTCTGCCTGGGTCTGGGTTACGGTGTTCTCGGGCTGTACCCAAGGGTACCCCCACACGGGGAAGAGCCCACTCCGGTCTTCCGGTTTCTTCCGGAGACTCGTAAATTCCTTGAGAGGAATTCGGTGTGGTGCAAGCAGCACACACCTAGCGGCCTCGATGTCATTGACAAAGAGTGGTTCGTCCTGAACCAAGGCACGCTCATAGGCGCCACGCGAAGTGCGCCCATGGTTAAGCCTTGAGGTGCTCCAAAAACATAGGAGACCCAGACCCCGCATCCGGTGGGTAGTATCCGCGAGGATACACCGGCGTGGCAGGCACAGGAGTGCCTTGCAGCTGAGCAGTTTGATAACGCTCTTGCTGCTCATCGAGATCATGGGAGATCTCTCGGGGCTCGGAGACAGCCCCATCCTCTTCCTCCTCGTCTGAGGAGTCGAACAGGGATTTGAATCCCTTAGCGATTGAAGGCTCTGACGTAGGAGAGCCAAGGGCTGCACGCTTCTTAGCAGCAGCAGCACCGACAACAGCCCGTTTTGGAGAAGCTGCTTTCGCAGCTTGGGCTCGAGCCTTACCTTCGGTTAAGGTAAGGTTCTTGGCAGGAGAGCTCGTCGAAGCTGCCTTTGCCTCTGATGACTCAGAATCATCAACAGGAGCGTCCTGTGAAGGAACGTCCTGTGCAGGAGCGTCCTGTGAAGAAGCATCCTGAGAAGAAGATGGATCCTTAGCGGATCCAGGGGAGTCCCCGTCGGACTCTGATCCCGTGATCATAGAGATGTTGAAATCCGGGGACTCCGACCCAGGACTGTGGTCCCGATAGGCGAACCGAGGGTTCGGCCTATCGTCGGGTGACAGGGAGCGCGAGCGACTGCGTCGCGGACTCCCTCCTTGCTTGGCAGCAGCAGCGGTGCGCTTGCTGGCTGCCTCGGAAGCCGCCTTGCGGACTTCCTTGCGCGGAGCGGTCTTGTCTTTCGACTTGGCCTTAACAGTCTTCGACCGCGAGGTCTTAGACTTGGAAGGCGCCGAAGCGCCGCGGGTGCTTGCCTTCTTAGGCATCTTGAAGGAGGTTGACGTGGAAACCTCCTGGTGTCTTGTACGCGCGAAAAGGCTGAATGAAAGCCTTAAAGCCACAACGGTGGCTCGTCGATGGGTATCGACAAGGACAGGAAAGAGAGCGGAGCTCTCTTCCTAGCTCCTCATTGGTTGGGGGTGTTTCCAACCTAAGTGGGGGAGGATGTAACGGGGTTACATGAAGGGGTACCCTATCAGGGGGCCCCTCATGTAACCCCGTTACACCTCGGCTACGAAAACACCAATGGACAGAGCTCTGAGTAGTTTAAGGCTTACCATGGTAGTGCTGCATTAAGCGCCATTTCTTGGATACCTTACACAATTAATAAAACAACAAGCTAATATATATGATATTGGAGGATATCAAAGGTTTTAAACAAAACCTAATACTTAGTGAAGTGTCTATTGCCATTGCCAGCTCATTCTCGATTGGCGGGGGCCTAGTCCAGGACAACAGCCATAATGACAGCCATAGTGACAACCGCCAGCTTTTTACTTTGGTATGGAACTCAAACATCAGTGCATGGGATGGTAGGGTTGTTCCCAACACATCACACTGTTCAGGCCCTACCATTTTTTATTTATTGCAATATTTATTTTTGAAAGTCGTGTTATTGCAACGTTCTTCTGGTCCGCATCGAGTCTTGGTTTCGTGTCAAACATAGCCACTGTGTCCAGTGTTTGCCCATTACGAGGGATAATGTTTGAGCGGACGTAGTAGCGATCTTCACTTTATCCTTGTCGCCCTTGACCATCGATTCTCCCGGAAACGCTCGTCATAACTGGTATCTAGCATCACTTGCACACTGGTCTGGCAAATCGTGTGTGCTCTGAAGGACAGTTCGCGGGCCATCGTCGTGTTTTCCACCCCGATGTTGGCCACCGGCATCTCCTCCTCGTCCTCGATGATACTCACTTACGCGGTCGGACACTTCAGTGTCGTGATCGCACTTCACAGTACATGTCCATTTTTCCAGACAAGCCGCGCCCATGGATGTTTGTGTTCACGTAACACACTCAAATGCTCGTCTTCGTCCGCCGTGTAGTGTTGTTAAGGCCACAGGTTAGCTACAAAACGCTGCCCAATGCACCGCTCCGATTCGTGTCGGAATTATACAGGTTTTTTACACCAGTACCTATTTAGCAGAATAAGCAATGACTTGTGTTCCTTATTCATGCATAGGACGCAGCATGAATGAGGAAGACACATCATTGTTTAGTCTGATAACGGCGTTCAGTATCTGGGGTCATAACTCTGTGGTGAAGCAGATAAGAAGTTTTCCGATCTCGATCTCGTCCCGTCAATCAAGATCAAGAGCAATCCCTCTCTACGGTAATCCTCGATATAGTGACGCTCACTATAATGACCAGGTGAATGCGTGCGCCATTATCCCTGCCCAAGACGATTGTACCCACGCGATATCGATCCTGACAGGTAAATATCGATCTTAGCTTTATTATGGGTTTTAAGAAGCCAGTGCGGTATGGATAGCCACAGATGGGAAGCATAGGATATTAACCATTAATTCAGAGTTGTTTTTACCTTCTACTACACAAGTCTTCCTCCTTCTTCGCTATTCCGGGTAGGGATATACAAGATTGGCCCTCCCGACGTCACGCAGGATCAAGATCGACACTAAGTAGAAACCCTACGCCCAGATTGCTTGGCTGGACGTTCGTCAACCCTCAAATCTCAAGACCCCGCTATAGGAAGCGGCAAGCACGCATTGGAACCATTGGATAAAGGTCACACACCGACCACAAGACCCCCCGAGCTAAGATCGACACTGGTCAGAGCAAGATCGACCAAGTACAACCAAGATCGAAACTCGGTAACTACACGGCGCAGCGAGTAGAAGTATCCCCGCTGCTGCCACCTCTCCCGCTGTCCTGTCAGACAGCAAGATCGACACAAGCGCGTCTAATCGAGATCGCCCGAGGAGCGATCTAGTCCCACCGACGGGTACACAAGGTGAGATCAAGTAACTTCACGGAAGATCGGAGTACCCCCTCCGTTAGTCGGCAGTTCGGGCGCAGTGTGCAAGAGGACTCCTGCGATCTTGCGATTTCGCAGAACCACTTCGCCACAATGGTGCGCGTGCCCGGATCTTTGGGTGACTCGGGATTTCACCGTGAGTCCCATGAAGAAGCGCATGCTGATCTTAGATCAGGGAAACCAGCGTCGTTGGAGATCGGATCACCAACGACACCGCTGAATCAAGATCGATCCGCGGATCGGCAGAGCTTTGGGAGGAGCTCTACCGACGGAACAGAGGATGGTCCGGCCACGGACCTAGAAGAGAAGCCTCTACCTCCTCCCCAGGTCCCTTCGTGGACCCCAGCAGATTCCAACTTGCGTCGCGATCTACAGGACGAACGTCCACCGGCGAAAGCCATCCAAACGCTCGTCTCCAAGTCGAGCACAAAAAAGAAGTCAGCAAGATCGAAGTCCCTACGGAAGAAGTTGAAAGCACCAGGATCGGACGCTGATGACCAAGACGATCTTAAAACATCGTGGACTGACGAGTCACTCGAGATCGCACACCACAAGAAGGAACTTCAGACCTTCTTGATCAAGAATCCCGTTATGCAGATTATCAAGCCAAAGATCATCAGCGATCTAAAAGGCCCAGTGCAGAAACCAACTGCAAGATCAAGCAAGCTTGAAGCTGCGAAGGCGTTATTACATCTGATCAAGGGAAGTGGGATTAACGCAGGATCGTTCAACGCCAACGATCTATTCGACACGAGGCTCAGCGCGATCAACACAGCCCTGATGTCGATTTTCGACTTACTGAAGCCCTTGGTGGGTGAGAAGAGTGTAACAGCCAAGATCACAACTAGATCGACAGACGAAATGCTAAGATCGTTACCAGCAATCACACTGGAAGATCAGACAGGAACATCCTCGCATTATGAGTCGGCGACCGAGGAAGTGGACACCGATAGTGCAGATGACCCACCCCGAATGACGCTGGGACCGTCTGGTGCCGCTATGCTACGGCAGCGTGAAGATCACGAGACCAAGCGAGTGCCGGATGGCATCGCGCCAAACATGACACAAGGATTGAATGCGAAGTTGGAATCATACTTCCAAGCGGCTATGAGCCGATTTTTGAAGGAACAACAAGGCCCTATCAATCCCGCGATCTTAGCACCAGCAGAAGATCGAGATGTGGATATGGAGTCTGTGGGGTCGCCAGATCAACACCCAAATCTTCATGAATACGACCCAGATGATCTCGACCTTGATGCCCCCAGACCCGCGACTGTAGCATCAGCATCAGCTACGACCACCGGAAGATCGACAAGTGTTCCACGTATACGAGTATCTGCCATGTCTGAACTCAAGGAGTTCGCGGGGAGAGAAGGAGATGAAGATCGAGCCAGGGCCTGGCTTAGCAAGGTAAAATCCACCTTTATGCGAGATCAAGCCCCAGACGAAGAAAAATGTCTGGTGTTCGGCGATCTTCTCACAGGATCGGCGCGAAACTGGTATCGACAGCTTAGTCGCACAACACGCAGTACCTGGAAGGATTTGCTCCGCAACTTCCAGGTTCAATATTGTGGACGAGGAGTGTCAGTCGCGAGGCAATATTACCACGCGCGCAAGAGATCGGACGAATCTCCGCTGGAGTATCTGTATCGGCTCAATGTGGCAGGACTCAGGGCCCGTCTCCAGATCAAGGATGGACCTGCGGAAGTTCGACGAGAGCATGTGGAACACTTCATTGAAACTCTCGATGACCGCGATCTTGCAGATCACCTGGCTCTATTACGAATTCCAGACGCTGACACCCTGGAAGAAGCACTTCGATCTCGGCAGCGAGCGAAAGCACGACAGAGCAAGGCTGTTTATGGATCAATCAAGCCTCGTCAGAAGAACAACGGTGCAGCAGCCCCGTCTGCGTCAACTCGGGCAGTCAGAGCCATCAAGGCGACCTCAGACAGCAGTGAGTCTGAAGAGGACCCTAGTGGATCGGAAGGCGAAGCAGGATTACGTCGTGTCTACCTCGCAGCATCTGGAAACAATGAAGGGCAGCAAGGTCAAGATCAAAGGAACCAAGATCGCAGTCGCTCGGAGACCGGAAACAATCGTGCACAACAAGATCGACATGATATAGGTTCACCACCTAAGCGATGCTCGCACTGTGGATCGCGCAAACATAGCGATCTTGGGTGCTGGGGACGTCTGACGTGTGAGAAGTGCGGTCGTAAAGGACATCCCTCAGATCGCTGCCTATTCACATGCAAGGCATGTGGTGACATTCACGAAGCGGGAAAGTGTACCATGGAGGAATTTTACAACTTGATCCGACAATGGTACAATCCCACCAAGCACGCCGGCATGTTGCCAGAGACGGCGGAAAAGATGTTAAACTAGGACGCTCGCCGGGTTTGAAACCGGTACGAGACGAGCGTTCTAGCTATTGCATTTATGCATATGTCGAGAAACAATCGGAGGCAACAGTTAATCAGCTGATCAATCCGATCGACAATACATGTAATCTTCTGGAGAAACCTACCGCTACAGTGTCAAGTATACGCCAGATCGATGAATATGCAAGATCGAGTGTGATGATGGCTCTTGAGATTTCCCTGGGGAATCGCGGGGTTACTGGAAGTATCATGTTCCAGACAAGAAGTTCAAGCAATCTAAGGCTATGGGGAAGATCAACAACAAAAAAGCAACTTTGCTATTTGACAGTGGTGCCGAGGTGTCCATACTGGATGCCACCTTTGCTCGTAAGGTCGGGTGCCACATTGATGAGAATCAAACGTTGGAATGCGAAGGTGTTGGACGATCTCCATATAAGATCGAGGGACGTACTCGTCTCAAGATCACGCTGGCAGGATCGCTAGTGTACTTCTTCGATGCATGGGTAGGCCCGCCCACTGGAGGTCAAGATCTGATACTAGGGATGGACTTCATGGTGCCAGCGGGTATCCGCCTCGATCTTGCTGATGGGACGATATGTCTGCCTGACGAAGTCCGTCTTCAGATGGCAGGTAGGCGCCCACTCTACGGTGACAAGATCGAGCATGTGTGTTGGAAGGATCGCTACTGGATCGACGTCGGACAAACGGCCGAGATCAGGCTACGCAGTCAGACGTCTAACCAGTATAAGTTGTGGGTTACCAGGGGAGATCGATGGGTGCCAACAATCACGATCGGACCAGGAAAAACGCGTTATCTACAAGTGACCAACATAAGTGATCGTGCATTAACTCTCCACGAAAGATCGAGAGTTGCGATGTGGCTAAGTGGAGATCGAGTTCCCCGAATTCCTGGATATGTATCTGTAGGATCGAGGAGATACGCCGAATGGCAGAATCTCGCATATCAGGCAACTACGGATGAAATCAGTGAAGTGGATACCGATGAGCAGATTGTCGAGCCAGCGGTGGAGCGTCCTGAGTACGTGACACCAACCGCGATCTTACCACGGCCGGTAAAAGCCGTCCAGAATGTCGAGATCGCAGGAGACGAGGACGCAAGTCTACCATTAAGCAAGCGTACATCTGACCAGGGCAAGATTGATCGTGTTAAGAGTAATGATCTTCACACCAAGATTGAAGCAAACATGGGCGATCCTACGATGGATGATGAAGTTTGTATCAGGGAAGGGGGGAGCTTATTCGCAGAAGATGTGGAAGATCAAATGGCTGTGTTACCAGAAGTAACCGCGACCACGGAAGAAGTCAAGATCGAGGATCTTCAAATAGGTGATACCAATATCAACACCCAGGAGGAGATCGAGCGTCTTGTGCAGATTATCTGGAAACGGAAACACCTCCTTATCGGAAAGGGCAATGCCTTACCACCGGCGGCGAAGGGAGTGATATGCGACATAGATGTGGGAAATGCAAAGCCAGTCGCTCAACGTTGTCGCAAAGTGGCGATTCAGTTCCGTGAAAAGTTGCATCAACTCATCAAGGGACTACTATCTGCTCGAATGATCCGACACTCGACATCTCCTTGGGCGTCACCCATAGTTGTGATTATCAAGAAGAATGGGATCGACATCCGGCTATGTATCGATTACCGCCTGGTTAATAGTCTGACAAGGCTCATGGTGTATCCCATGCCTCTGATCAATGATTTGCTGGATGATCTCGACAAGGTTCTCTGGTATTGTTCTTTGGATATGGCCAGCGGTTTCTGGGTAGTGCCTATGACGGACCGAGCCCGATCGATCTCGGCATTTATTACTCCATTTGGATTGTTTGAGTGGAATCGAATGACGTTCGGACTTAAAAACGCTCCCCAGATCTACCAGAGACTCCTAGACAATGCACTATATGGATTCGTGAAAGTGACCCAAGATCAAGATCGATCCGGCCGAAAGGACGTATTCGAGGCAGGAGAACCTGATCTAGAGAGAAGTGAGTCAGTGTTGGGACGTCGATCTTACATCGACGACATACTGGTAACCGGAAGATCGTGGGACGCGTTATGCGAAAAGGTGGAAAAGCTGTTAGACGCCTGCGACGAGTGGAACTTGTCCATCAGTGTCGCCAAAAGCTTCTGGGGTCAACGAAAGGTGGACTATCTAGGACATCGTGTATCAGCTGAAGGTTTGGAGACACATCCAAAGGATTTGTCGGCTTTACAAGAATTACCGTTCCCCACCAACCTAAGATCGATGCAATCATTCTTGGGGAGTCTCAACTACTACAGCCGATTTATTGAAGATTTCGCGATCTACGCATCAGTTCTATACGAACTACGCGAAGCGGATTTCTATGAGATCGCTCGAAGGACAAAATCGACTGGGGACGATGAGAATGTTGCTACAGAAGAGGGTAACAAGTGGACTGAGGCTAGAACAGCGTTCGCCACTTTAAAGAACAAGATCGTGAACGCTCCGATCTTACAACACTTTGATGTGGATCGACAACCGGGTGGTAGTAGTATATGCCAGCAAATGGGCGATCTCAGCTGCCTTGATGCAAGAACACGACGGAGTATATAAGCCAGTGACTTTCACTAGTCGCACACTCAAGCCGAACGAGATTAACTATGGTATGGTGGACAAAGAAGTGTTGGATCTGCTCAGGATACTAGACATCTGCTATACTCAACTCGTGACAAGATCGATTAAAGTATTGACGCGCCACTCCACACTGGCATGGTTACTTCATTCATCTGGATTGCAAGGACGGTTAGGACGATGGGCTGCACTTCTATCAAGCTGGACTCTTGAGATCGTCAAATGTACCAGAGGAGAGGACGAGATCTTAGGCGTGATCGCGGCAAGTATTACGCCCCGCAAGGAAGTGGACTCGATCTTGATTTCGATCGCTCCCAGGAAGCAACCGCGACAAGTGATCTCAATGCCACCTCCAACAGTGGAGCTAGACGAGAGATTACTAGTTGTTAGCTTTGATGGATCTGCACGTGTGAAACGAAGTGGCGGAGCATACAGTGGAATAGTGTGGAGCCTACTAGAATGGACAGTGATCTCAGCAGCTTCGAAGTATCAGCTCGATCTTACGGTAAATGAGGCTGAGTACCATGGTCTGCTTGTGTGCCTCGATCTCCTGTCAGATATGGACAGGGGACGCCTGATTATCTGTGGAGATTCTAATCTTGTGATCACACAAATGAAGGGTGAGATCGAATGCAAGGCCCCGGGGTTAACGTTGTTACGACAACAAGCGGCGGAACGTCTCCGATCTTGGTCCAACCAGGCGTTCCAACATATGAAACGAGATTGGAATCAAATCGCAGACAGTCTGGCGAGTGCCGCGTTACACCACGAAGATGGGATTGCGGTTGCCAGCGAAGAGGAGCGCCAAGGGCTTATGACTCTCAACAGATTGGATGAGTTGGTAATAGCGAGGAATGATGCATCTACAGTCAATATCACTGCTGTCACAAGATCACGTAAGAAATGTCGCCCTCAGGTGTTACAAGAAGAGATCTTGCAAAGAATGAGGATGAAGCGTATTAGCCGAGCTCAAGATGAGGAGAAGTGGATCGTCGATCTTAAGTCCTGCCTGCGAGGGGACGTACAAGATCTTACTTCGACTGAAGTGAAAAGCTGTTCTAA
The DNA here is from genome assembly GCA_008079305.1 of Phytophthora palmivora. Classification (NCBI taxonomy): domain Eukaryota; phylum Oomycota; class Peronosporomycetes; order Peronosporales; family Peronosporaceae; genus Phytophthora; species Phytophthora palmivora. Next base: position 616,020 of record VOQZ01000648.1, read on the forward strand.
GATCGCAGATCGCTATGAGACGGATGAGTCAGGATTATTGTTCTATTTTCCGCCGACCAAGTGGTCCGACGAAGATCGCGATCTTATGGCTAAGCTTGTGGTGCCCGAAACATTGCAAAACGATCTTATGCATCACTATCACACAAGTTTGGAAGGTGGTCACCAAGGTATTGGACGGACATACCACAAGATCAGAGCTCACTTCCACTGGCGCGGACTATATCAGAGTGTGCAACGCTACGTGGGTCAGTGCATAGATTGCGAGACGGGAAAAGGACGGCCTACGATCCATGGGGAATCGCCTGGGAATTTACAAGCTACGTACCCGTTCCAGATTATCGGTATGGATCACATACCGTCACTACCAAGATCACACAAAGGAAACACTGAGCTATTGATCTGGATCGATCTATTCACTGGATATGTGATCGCGAAAGCCAGCGCATCAAGGACAGCCCAGACTGTCGCCGAGAACTATGAGGAATGTGTTTTCCGCCGGTTCGGCGCAAGCGAGGTTATCCGACATGACCGAGAACCCGGTTTTATGTCTGACTTCTTCAGATCGTTCAACAAAATCGTGGGGCAGAGACAGCGAGCAACAATGGCATACCGCCCGCAAGCAAACGGTACAACCGAACGGATGGTGGGAACATTGACACGCGCAGTCAAGGTGTATGTGGAAGATGTCGACCAGCGAGATTGGGATGACTATGCAGAGCGTCTTACCTTCGCACTCAATACTGCCCAAGATCGCGTCCGAGGAGATACCCCATTTTATCTGTTACATGGCTGGGATCCACGATCTACGTTGGAAGCAATGATACCATTAGGATCAACGAGAAGTCGAGATCGTGAACCCCGCCGGTGGCGATATCGTATCCAGAAGCAGTATCAGCAAGCACGCGAGCAGGTTAACGAGGAACTACGAGATGCGATCCAAGAAAGGTCAGATCGACATAATGAAACGGTCCGACCACATGAGATCGAAGTTGGAACTCAAGTGTGGCTGTATTTAGATCGAGTCAAGGAAGGATATGCGCGTAAGCTGGCACACATGTGGCACGGTCCTTTCCGTGTATTGGAGTTGGTGGAAGAACATGCAGTACGTCTTGAGATCGCCGGTACAGAATATCGACTCTTCCCGGTGGTGCATGTCTCTAAGACCAAACCTGTACGACAATTTCCGGACCGTCCCCAGACGCGGTTGACAATACAAGATCAAGATCGATTCGACTTTGATGAAGCCTTGTTACCTGAAGACAGCTGGGTACGAGATCTAGATACCGACGAATATGAAGTTGAGAAGATCGTAGACATGAGATCGGGGAAGCGCACGCGGTATGGACGTACACTGCGCGAATTCTTGGTGCACTGGAAAGAATATGATGAACCGACATGGGTAGATGAAGCCGATCTTAATTGTGGAGCTCTACTGTATGACTATTTACGAGATCAAACGAATCGAAATCGATTCGAGGTCATGCAGTCACATGAGGAGTCATGAGGAGGCGCGATCGTGAAGCGCGTCGGTCGCATCACGAGAAAATAAGTGAAGGATATATCGGATGGCGATAAATCAGGTGGACAATGGTGAATATGATACATGTGAAACCGACTAGGTGGCTATAAGTCACCAAGATCGAAGGCGTTAATATCTTAAGAATGACGCATAAAAGGAAGGAAATCAAGAAGAAGAAATGGATTAATCAAGAAAATTACAGCACCGCTATGTTAGAGGCTGGCTGAGAAGAAGATGGCACGTTGACGAACTTGTCTTGAAGACGCGGAATACGCGTCGCTGGATGGTCCGCAGGAGATCGGCGATATTGTAGGCGCCAGGGTTCCGCAAGATCAACAGCGGACAGCGCATCCTCAAGCGATGCAGCAGACACATCTGGATACCAGATCTTGGGATGACGCGGCTTGGGGAAATGCAGAAAGAAAGGGTCCAACAAGACGTCCAGATCGCAATATTGTTGGCGCAGAGCCGGGATGAGGTGTCGAAATAGGAACTGCTTCCAGGCGGCTCCAGCCCGAGATCGACGCTGGCGACGACCTTCATGGTAAGCGGATAAGGCTGCGTCAGCAACACACATGTCTTCTGAGATCGGCAAGAAATGGCTCGACTCCCAGATCGCCTGAAGGTGTTTCTCCTCATACTCCAGATATTTCTCACAAAAGCCATGAGGCATAAAGTCAACCATGAAGGAGAGAGGTCCTTCGGTGGATTCCAGAGACGCCCATGTGGAGGAGTAAGAGACATCAAGGCATCCACAGCAGGTCCCGTAACAAAATCTTCGATCTCGATCCGAGAGGGTGTTGCTGAAGAAGCCACGTCTGGAAATAGCCATTCAGAGACACCGAGCAAAAGGTGACTCAACACCTTGGTGTTCAAGGTGGAGACGCTCAGATGACTCACACGATCGACATCCCAAGGGAAGACGTCCGCTGAGCGGAATAGACGTCTGGTGATCAAGCTGGGAATCCACTCTGATCTTGGAACTTTGGGGTATGGCGGAGGCAAGGTGGTGGCTTCGGAGGACCGTCGAATATCCGGAAGTGATTTACCCGCACTAGACTCAAGATCACTGTCATCGGGAGCGGAATTAGGGCTACCCATGGATGGATCGACCTCTGGAGGCTGCTCGGATGGGTCGTCGGAAGGAATATCACTCCCCTCGCCACCCAAGTCGATAGGATGACCGGCAGTCCCCGAGGCACCCTGATCTCCCCCAGACGACTTGGATCGACGAAGGTCCGAACGAGATTTAGCCAAAGCTGCTAATACCTCAGGATCGTCCGCATCAACCCGCTCAGGAGAGCCATCTTCTTGCTCGATTTCGGACTCTTGGGGAAGATCTGGAGAGCCGCCTTCCTGCTCAGGAGAGCCGCTTTCTTGCTCGATCTCAGACTCCTGAGGAAGATCGGGGAGTTCAGGTTCAGGGACGTCTGGATCCGGACCCTCGGAGTCAGGAAGGTCGTCAGGGGATTTGGAGGATGAGAGGTCGAGCCGACGAGTCTTGCGAGATCGAGGCGGGGATGATTCCGACCCAGTTCGAGGACGCGTCAGACTTGCTGGGGTCGGAAGAGCAACATCTTGGTTGAGGGAGCGTGCCACAGCCCAAAATCGACTATAAGCGTCTGTGTAATGTGCTGAGAGAGCAGCATGCTCTACCCGTAGAGCAGCAAGCTCCCGCTTCTGGCTCGCGAATTGGTGATCCACTTGGGTATGAGCAGTCTGAAGATCAGCGACTTGTTGCTCTAAACGGGAGATGTTGGCCCTCATAGAGTCAACATGATTCCCACGAGCGCGAAGTTCAGCCCGAGCCTTATCCAGACGCTCAGACGAAGACGCAACCTTCGCCACCGCTTGATCTCGCTCGGATTGAGCCTCATGACAGCTCGTGCGGAATTGATCCCGCTCCTCTTGGAGTCGAGCGATACGTCGATCTTGTGCGCTGATCTGACGCTGGAGCTGGAGAGTAGCCGCTTCCAGTGAAGCCTCTGACCGCTCCAGCGCTTGACACCGCTGCTGAGCCTTGGATAAATCTTGATCTCGATCTTTCAGACGCTGACGGACTTCCAGCAGTGATTGATCTTGCGTCTGATCACGCTGACGAGCAGCAATCAGCTCCTGATCTTGATTAAATAAGAGCCGGGCGAGCGCAGTGGGAGGTGGAGAACCAAGATCGGGATGACTGGTTAGAGCAGCCAGTTGGGCTTGAAGGTTCTGGACCTGGCGCTTCAAAGTGTCAATCTCGTCTTCCAGACACAAGATCGTACTCTTAGATGTGGCTTGCAGTTCGTCGTAAGCCTCCCGAAGCTTGGAAACCCTGTCTAGCTTCTCTTCAAGCTCTTCGACCGTAGATTTGCTCTCTACCAGCTCTGCGTTGGAATCCTCCAATGCCTCGATCAGCGCGTCATACCGATCCTGACAAAATTTGGCGAACGGCATGGCCTGAGATCGGAGGTGACTCAATTTGCGATGCAGATCGCCCATGTGACGGAAAGAGTCCACGTGAGCGTGCTGGAGATCCTCATGATCATCTTGCAGTTGGCGGAAGATCGACTCACGACTGATAATGCCCTCCACACCTCTTAGAGAAGCCTGAACGTCTCGGAGTGACGCTTGGACGACTTGTAAATCCACATGAGATCGATGAACGTGAGCGGTCGGCGCGGAAGACAACCGATCACATTCCGGACATAAAGAATGAGGGTGAGGTGGCGAATTGGAAGATGCATCAGGATCAACGGCAGTGGCTGCCACCGCGAGCAGGCCCAATTGGCCCGGTGGCATAGTCGATCTTGGGGTGGATGAAGAATTGGAGGCTTGATCTTGAATCATGGTGGAGAATCGGCTGGAAGGAGATGCGATGCAGCGAGCGAAAACAGTTGTGCTGCTATCACTCGTGCAGGGGACGGTTGTGGTGAAGCAGATAAGAAGTTTTCCGATCTCGATCTCGTCCCGTCAATCAAGATCAAGAATAATCCCTCTCGACGGTGATCCTCGATATAGTGACTCTCACTATAATGACCAGGTGAATGCGTGCGCCATTATCCCTGCCCAAGACGATTGTACCCACGCGATATCGATCCTGACAGGTAAATATCGATCTTAGCTTTATTATGGGTTTTAAGAAGCCAGTGCGGTATGGATAGCCACAGATGGGAAGCATAGGATATTAACCATTAATTCAGAGTTGTTTTTACCTTCTACTACACAAGTCTTCCTCCTTCTTCGCCATTCCGGGTAGGGATATACAAGATTGGGCTTCCCGACGCCACGCAGGATCAAGATCGACACTAAGTAGAAACCCTACGCCCAGATTGCTTGGCTGGACGTTCGTCAACCCTCAAATCTCAAGACCCCGCTATAGGAAGCGGCAAGCACGCATTGGAACCATTGGATAAAGGTCACACACCGACCACAAGACCCCCCGAGCTAAGATCGACACTGGTCAGAGCAAGATCGACCAAGTACAACCAAGATCGAAACTCGGTAACTACACGGCGCAGCGAGTAGAAGTATCCCCGCTGCTGCCACCTCTCCCGCTGTCCTGTCAGACAGCAAGATCGACACAAGCGCGTCTAATCGAGATCACCCGAGGAGCGATCTAGTCCCACCGACGGGTACACAAGGTGAGATCAAGTAACTTCACGGAAGATCGGAGTACCCCCTCCGTTAGTCGGCAGTTCGGGCGCAGTGTGCAAGAGGACTCCTGCGATCTTGCGATTTCGCAGAACCACTTCGCCACAACTCCTCCGAAAGCAAGGAACCGTGATGCCATATAACGATTCCTTACTCCTGTTGCTAGATAATTCTGCTGTACACTGAGCGCGAAATCTATGTCATAATCCGCTGTTCTCATGATCAAGAGTGTACTGCAATATAACTAGAGGCCTGCAACTAGCAGCACATCCGATATGAGTACAGATGTGGGAATTTTCCATGATTCTGTTTATCATCTTGAGTAGTAGGTATTAGAATGTAGCCCGTATCAGTACAAAGGAGTTTCTCAAGGATAGTTTAACAATTACAAGTTTTGAAACCGAACGGTTTACTTCAGCTAGAACTCAGCCCTACCCTCGCTCTTTAAGGTTTAAGAGTAGAGTTTGGGTTGAGTTCTAGTAGCGTGTCTTGTCCTATTGCATTCTCAAATCTTCCGGTTTGAAGTTATTGTATTCCTCCACGAATGTCTTGTATTCCTTCTTCGTGAAGCCATGTGCTTTCAGTGCTCGTTTGACCTCGTCACTATCATACTTCATACCTCTCCAGATCAAGTACGTTTCGAAACGTTTGGCTTCGTCACCTCGGATCCGGTTGAAGAGCGGCTGATTGTCCTGCAAATACTTCCGTGCCATGGTTACTTGGTTCAAGTTCTCGGCGCCATGGGCACCCTGAGATTGATAGCGAATCTTGTTAAGCCAGCTACCAGCTCTCTCTTCTTCGTCTTCATCAGCTGCACTTACCTGTTTGTGAGAACGTAAGATTCTATAATCATCAATTTGGCCTCCACGAAGCGAACGAAGTGCCTCTAACGGTGTCTTCATAATGCGTTCACCGTTGGAGTTCGTAGTTGTCCCGGTTGCGGATACCGCGACACAGCTTGAGAGAAACATGGCAATTAAAGCGACGATGTAGAGGTGGGAGCGACGCATACTTGATCTTGAGGTGATAGAAGCCTTCGTGAGAAAACACTCGGAACGATGAAGAGAACATGACAGAATGAAACGAAAAAAGGTTGAGGAGTGGGGACTGCCAGTAAGGCAATGGATGGTGGTGTTTACCATCTTGATGCAGGGCAACATATCTCAGAAGACTGGGTTCAATGAAGTAAAGAAAATTAAACAAGTTGACAACATCGCTGTTACCTGCCGTCAACGAGTCGTCGTCGACGAGTTAGTTGCAGAAGCCAAAACCAACATCCGAAGTGGGGGTTAGGAAACTCCCCGACAGGCGGCTGGATAGGAATAGGTCGTCGCTAGTATTTTCAATACACTTCTACTTTCGACTTCGGAGGCTCAAGTCAAAAAAGGGAACAAAGAATTCTTTAGCTCCTTCGAGCTATGGACTACGAACCGGGCGACGGAGCCTTGGTTCCGCGGTCAGACCAGGCGGGCATGCCGTTTCCTCCGGGAGATGATCTCCGGGTGACGCAAGAAACGACTACAAGGATGTCAGTCCAGCGCGGCACTGGGAACCAAGATGCCAGGCACCAGCTTGATCAACTGGCGCAGACCGCCGCCGCTGCCCACCAATACAATTCGGAGCGAATTAGTCTGGTACAGCAGCATCAAGAAGTCATCGCGTTGAAGACGTCGGGATACTTGCAGCAGCAACACGAGCGGCAGCTCGCGCTGCAGGAACAACAGGAGCAAATTCGTCGGCAATGACAGAGCAACGAATGCAAATCGAGGAGCATGTACGACTACTGAAAGCTGCCGAGGCAGCGATGTGAGAACAAGGTCAGCGGCTAGACAGTCTTGCCGATGCCGTACGTCCACATGTGGAAGCTCGATGGGGGCTATTTGCTCGTACGCCAAGGTCGATGAGCGTAGGTGAAGACGAAGAAGCCAGTGACCGTCCGGCCAGACAACCGGCGGTGACGTTAGCAACAGGAGCGAATATGTCTGTTCCGCCCTTAGATCGAGGCAGTTCGAAAAACGAGAAGCGAGATTTCATGGACAGCTACATGGTCTACAAGCGACGGGTCGACGCTTTAAACCAAGGGACACAGACTCGTGTTTTCGTCATGCCCATTGGAGCCTGCATTGAGCAGAGCACCCTGGTCCGCATTTGCTGTTTTGAGCTCTTCAAACAGGAGGAACAAGTGAGCGAGGATGACTGGAAGCGCTATTTTCTTGACGCTCGCAATCCTGATTTCCTGGCGTATCAGCAGTCAGATGTAGCCATGCGCGCGTTGGCAGTTGATACAACCCTGCATGATGCAGAATCTAGGATGTCTCGCCTACTTGCAGATTTTTACAGCGCGGTTGATGGGGTGAACATGGAGAGTATTATTCACGAAGACCCTAAACGAGTTGTCAAGTACCTAACGGATGCGCTTCGGCCTGAAGAAAGATGTATCTGATTTTCTCCGCTGGTTACGTCCGCAGATGGAGGAGTTTATGAGGTTCGAAACTCATATTGTTGCGGCACGCCCCACCTCAAGTCAACAAGCTGATCAACCACCTCAACATCAACTACAGTTCAAAAGTAAGCAGAACCGACGAGCTGGAGGAAGACAAGGTCGAAATAGTAGCGACCATGGGCATACCACGACGTCACAAGGCAACAGTAGTAACAAAACTCGTAGAGCTATTACACCACCTACATAACGCGCTGATAGGACACCGAGAGAAGATGGTTCGAGACCGCCGAGAACGTGTTTCAAGTGTGGCGACTTGACTCACTCAATTTTCAAGTGTCCGCAAGTAAAGGATTACGAAGATGCGAAATCGATCTATTTGTCGAGGACAGTCAAAAAGGTTCATCGCTCTCGTTCTGTGGGTGCGGTAGGTCTGGATCCGACAGGCACCCGAAACACCAAGCGCACATCGCAATGTCGTGTAATGGATTGTGTGGACACGCTTATCAAGCTGACAGTGGCGCCGAGGTGTGCCTAATTGCGCCCTGCCTCATGAAAAAATTGCAGGCGAAGGATGTGTGGCTACCTCGCCGAAGACTGAAGGTTGCCCAGACCGTGCACGACGTGGGCTCGGTGCCACTTACAATTGCAGAAGAATCCAACTTGGTATTGCGGTCTGAGACGCCCGGTGGTCCGCTCGTTTTGCGAAATGTCGTTTGCGGCATATGTCCAGTTCCTCTTCCTGCAGATGTTGGCGATATTTTGCTCTCTGACGCCGTCATGGAGCGATTGGGCTACGACCCGCATAAATTAATGAAGTCTGCTCAGTTAGTACAAGCTGAATATGATCTGAGTGATATTGGTGCTCCAGACTACGACGCAGGAGTTTGCATGCTCGGAGCACTTTTGAGAGCGGTAACACCGGAGGAAGCAGGTCTTAGCGATGTGGAGGAAGCTGTATGCTTTCCGGTGCCTCTCACTGGTACAACAAAGGCGGATACTGATAAGGTCACGGCCACTCTTCGCGAGGGTATAGCAGATGCTACCGCCAAAGGAGCATCAAAGGATTTCCTGGCTGAAGCCCAAGATATGCTGGAGGAGAAGATAAACGCGTTTCGTATTGCTGTCGGAGCAGATCCGCCAGTTGACATGCCGCCAATGCGAATCAAATTGAAAGCTGGTACAACGCCAGTGCGCTGCCGAGCGCGCCGATATTCCGCTGCTCACCGTGAATTTCTCGCCCGCCACGTGAAAATGTTAATAGATGCAGGGTTGTGCTACAAGAACCCGTCCAGTGGGTGGTGCTCACCGCCACATATTGTACCGAAAGGTGACGACCACAGAATGACAGTCGATGGTCGAGAAGCGAACAAGCGGGTAGTCCCAGCGATCTGGCCGATGTCTATCCTGGAAGTCGAGCTCGATCGGCTGCGAGGGATGAAGTTTTATTTCTCGTTGGATTTTTTCACGGGATTCTGGCAGTTTGCAGTAGCGGTGGAATCCCAGGAGATTTACTCCATACTGACCGAGGATGGTGTAATTACTCCTACGCGAGTCCTCATGGGTGGGACGAACGTTTAGCTTACGTACAGTCCACGGTTCAAGCCATGTTTGGTGACCTTTTCAACAATGGACTGTTAATTTGGATAGATATATTGGGTTATGCAGAGACACCCGAGGAATTACTCAAGATTCTTCGTCGTGTGCTGACTATTTGCGACGAAAAGGGCTCAAGCTTAACCCGAAGAAGTGCAAGTTTTTCATGACGGAGGCTCTTTGGTGCGGCAGTGTTGTATCAAACGAAGGCGTATGCCATGATCCTGCGCGGATTCAAGCTTTGCGCGATCTGCCGGCACCCTCTACCGGTCAGGAGCTCCAACAATTTATTTGTGCGCTTAACTGGATGCGCATGTCGCTCCCTGCTTTCAATAAGCTTACCGGTCCGCTATCATCATTTATGGGAAAAGTTTATGCTGCAGCTGGCGGTAGGAAGAAGTCGTTGGTACGTCGCATTGTGCTTGGAGAAGTTGGTTGGTCTGAGGTCGAAATGGTCGCGTTGCAGCGATGCAAAGACGCCTTGGAACACGCGCTTATGCTGGTGCACCCAGATCCTAATAAACGCCTGTGTGTGTTCGCTGATGCAAGCGACGAACACTGGGGTGCTGCGATCACCCAAGTGCCGCACGATCACCTCACCCGTGACTTTGTAGACCAACATCATGAACCACTAATGATGTTAAGTGGAACCTTTTCGGGTGGAGCTAAACGCTGAGCAATTGTGGAAAAAGAAGCCTATGTTATTGTGGAAACCAGCAAGCGTGCGGACTACTTAGTTCGTCGACCTGATGGATTCCGTCTCTATACCGATCATAGAAATCTACGCTGCATATTCGCACCTACGACTGTGTCCTCAGCAGTGCCTAAGTATACAGCCGACAAACTGCATCGCTGGGCACTTTTGCTGATGTCCTTGACGTATTAAATCCATAATATCACCGGTGAAGCTAACGTCTGGGCTGATCTTTTGTCTCGCTGGGGGTCCACTTTCATTACAGTGGCCGCAATCCGCCTCACGTCGATCCCAGCCTCACCTCAGCTTGATGATTCTTTTCAATGGCCAACACTGGGGCAGATCATGGACGTGCAGCGGGCAGCAACGGATGTGCCACCTGGACTGGAAGCTGGTGTAGATCACTTATTGCGTGACAGCAAGGACCGAGTCTGGTTACCTGTCGATGTCTCGGAACTCCAGCTCCGGATTTGCATTGTTGGTCACTTTGGAGCTGCAGGACATCGGACAGCCGAGGTGACGCTAAAAACATTGCGTTAGTATTTGTTTGGTCCGATCTGGTGTCAGATGTGAAACAATTCGTTGCGCGGTGTTTGCACTGTGCAAGTGTATCCGGGGGACCGCCATTTCCACGTCCTCTTGGCGAAGATCTTCATGCAGAGCGACCCAATGAGCTACTTCATTGGGACTACTTGTCAATGGGCGACTCAATGAGGGGAGAAAAATATGTGCTCGTACTGAAGGATGATGCGTCGAATTACGTCTGGCTGTTGTCTACTGTGGCAGCTACGGCTGAGATTACTTACGAGTCACTGCTTGACTGGTTTGCGGCATTTGGCGTGTGCCATAGTTGGGTTTCGGATCAAGGCACCCACTTTAAAAACGCAGTAATCCAGGCTCTACAGCGAGCCTTGGGCGCACACCATCACTTTACTACTGCGAGGTGCCCCTGGGCAAATGGTACCGTGGAGGTAGTCATGCGAGAGGTGTTGCGATGTTGCAGAGCCCTACTTTCAAAGTGGCGACTAGCGGAAGCGGAATGGCCACGAGTGATTAAAATCGTACAACTGGTTCTTAATCAGTCTCCATCAGCATCGTTGGAGGGAATGGCGCCAGTCAAGGCAATGACAGGCATCGCAGCAATGAACCCAGTCAACCCGATAATTACTCCATCCGGAGTAGAACCTGCTACACTAGCCGAGATCACTTCAATTCGCGGGGCTAATTTCGAGAAGTTGCAGAAAGCGTTGGTAAACCTTCACAAACGACTGGCAAGTGCGAAGCAATCTGCAAGAAACAAAGGTCGAACAAAATCGTCAAAACGCGGTGCAAAGATGACGCAATTCGCAATCGGAGACTACGTTCTCTATGCTGATGTTTGGAGCCATCGCCGTTCGAAGCTGCGCGTTAAATGGTGTGGCCCCAGCACGTGTCGTAGACATAGCATCCAATTGGGTGTTTACTATTGACAACCTTCTGACTAGGGAGACCAGAGAAGTGCATGCAAGTAGGTTGAAGTTTTTTGCTGACTCCGACCTAGGCATCACAGAGGATTTGTTGGCTCACGTTGCGCATAACAGCGAGGGACACGTCGTTGAAGAGATTCGCGAGGCACGCTACGACAAAGTTGCGAAGCAACACCAGTTCCTGGTCAAGTGGCGGGGCTTGGGCGAGATCGAAAATTCATGGGAAACTGTACAGAACTTGCTCGAAGATGTAGCAGCAGTGGTCAAGAATTACGTGACACACCACAGGAAAATCCCAGCGGTCAAAGCTTTGGCTGACGCACACGGAATCAGTATCCGGGGGTAAGTATCGCCTTAATTTAAGGGGGAAGTGTTACCCGCCGTCAACGAGTCGTCGTCGACGAGTAAGTTGCAGAAGCCAAAACCAACATCCGAAGTGGGGAGTTAGGAAACTCCCCAACAGGAGGCTGGATAGGAATAGGTCGTCGCTAGTATTCTCAATACACTTCTACTTTCAACTTCGGAGGCTCAAGTCAAAAAAGGGAACAATCGCTTACAATACATTCTCGTATAATTACCATACGCGATGCGGCACAGATTAGATCACCATTAAAAGAAAGGCATGCCCACCGACACCATTGCGTACGAAATGTTGATGAACGATGATCTTCATCATTAGATGACCGGTAAGTAAAATAAATCGGTATGAACACAGGGCAGTACCTGGAGGTGAATCTACCTCTAAAGAAAGCATCAAACGAGGGGGATGCAGCGTGCACGAAGGCGGTACCCTAAGGACTGCGTGGTGTTGAAGGATCTTGAGTAAGGAGTTCAGTGTACGCCTGCTGAAGAGCGACTGTAACGTGGGGTCCAACTGGTATGCAGAGATCAATGGTCTTAGGTGGCGCACCAAATCTTCTTTATGCTGGACACCAAGTGCGGTGTGAATAATTGACCTATGAATATGGGATATGTGAGTGCGCAACATATAGGCTAAGCAGATAAAATGGAGAAGGCTTCTTTATCGACTCTATAATTCATATACTGGAGACACTGTTTTTACAGTAATGTCTTCGTGCAAACATGAAATGCTTCGTTATCGATCAAATAAGTAAGTCGCTACTATAGTGTGAACGTTTTGGTGTTCATTGGAATAACATGGATTGTTGTTCTGCTACTTCCCATTGTGTCGGCTTTGCACTAACTTTCAGGAGGAAGCTTCCATTGCAACTCTCACTCCTTTAAATTGCTTCGTTCGGCTTCGCGATCAGCTCGTCCAGAAGTTTGTCTAACTTCGCAATATCCTGAGAGGGTTCACTCTCTGTGATGACATTTTTCACCTCGAGAGAGCACAGCAACTGCTACAACATCTGCATACGTAGTGTCAAGGACGCTTGTCGTGGAGCTTTACCTCGTAACATGAGCCACCACGTTTCTCCATGCAAATACGTCCATCTCGTCGGATCCACGAAGACTCCACAGTTTACACTATCTGGCTGCTCGGGTCCTGTCATCACAGACATTTTCAATCAATGAAAACATTTTTTATCTCCAAACTTGCGTCCCATCCAATTATCCACCGTAGAACAAAACACTTGCGTACTGCAGACAGCTTTTCGTGACGTGATGACATTAAATATGTATGAACACACCGCTAATGGGACTGACAATGGTTGGCATTCTCGAGTTTTCACGCGGAATTTGTTGTTGTCAAGTGGATCATACACCTTCAAATAGAGACGAGTCCTGCTGATTTATAGATAAACATAACTAACACCGCTTCCCTCACAGCTAGCCCTGTTGATCTGCTTTCTCCAGCTTTCGGCTTCTGCTTTGAAGAAATGAAAGACTGAGGTTCATCGGAAAAATATTTGGTAATTTACTTACACCTCCCTGTAATTTTCACCATCAATGGTGCTTATGGGAATGCATTTTCACGGCCTATTAATACGCGATGCACCAATGATTACATACAATGTGGAAGTCATCTGGATACCGGTACAGTACCATGTGAGGTAAATGATTACAATAAACAATATCGTATTACGATTCCAAGTGATTACGAGGAAGTATTGATGATCGTCACAACGTTGAGACAACAAGTATTGACAATACATCGTATTGCAAAATAATAAATATGGTTGAACAACAAAACAACTTGCTACAAACACCCATTATCAATGGTAAACGAACCTGAGTGGGGCTACTTTTCATATCTTCGATACCATCCATTGCCTGCGAGTGTTTGTATTCCAGCTGTAGTTGTATTTAAAAAAAATCATTTTTACCCTTGAATTGTAGTGGCTTTGCAATGCAACATATGGACGTCACAACTTACACCACGGTTTACACAGCGTGTTATGTCTGCAACCTGTACATATTGTAAAGTCTCATCAAGAGGTTCTGTATATACCTACATACGGAATGACCAAAATTAGGAAGTTGTATGTGTATTGACTTTAGTTTTGCAAGAACTTGAAGCTAGCTTTGCTGCTAAATAGATTGCGAAGTGAGTAGATTAAGACTAATACATGTAGTTATTCAATCCTCTTCATGCTTCATGCTCCACAGGTGTGCCTTCTCTGCAGCAGTCCTCGTTGCACCAACCCTTGGTCCTTGACTATGAGTACTGTTGTTGACGTGGCACACATGCAGTTGATTATGTCGTTGCAGTGACGATGCTGTGTATGTCGATAGCAGATTCCGGTAGGGCAGCAGCGCTGCCGCCGTCGCCTTCACAGGTTGTCTGGCAATACCCCACAAACAGCCACGTTGCCCACTTGGCAGTGTTACTGACAATTTGGAGTGGTGGTGTGGGTGCGAAAGTTGCCTTGAATCGCTTCGAAATGCTGACATCACTGAGTAGAGTAAATATCATCGCTAACAGGGTGGAAATGAAGTGGGTTACGACAACACGGGAATAAAAATTTTCTTTCACTTCATTAATCTTGCGTAGATTATAAAGTGAATAGTATCTAGGACCGATACAGAAATGGATAAGTACACACGCTGCCCTTAGTTACTGATGCCATGAATGTTCGATCAGAACATTGATCATGAAGGTCCTTCCTGCATATCCTTATGTTGAGGTTAGGTTGACCACATCGCGTGCAATGGCATTTTTGCTGCTCCCCCTCCGGTTTCACCTTTACTCCGTTTCCACTATGTCGGTGCTTCTTGCTGGGAGGAGGCTTTGTAATCCCATCCGACCGTACAAGTCTTTGTGAAGACATAGATTAATCGATTTACAAGAAATATTTCTGCGTATTACGATGCAAAAGTTGTTGCAGGCTTGCTCTCGTTTGAATTACATGCATAAAATAAGCTTCATGTTGCTCTGGTGATCATGACCTCGTTGGAACTGACACGTAAATTCTACTACATTGAGTTCACGTGTTGCCCCTCGGATTCGTCGAAAGGATTATCTCTATCAGACTGGTTCCTGAAGATTTTAACCCGTCGATAACCGTCAGTATTGCCTCTACCAATTACGATTTGATAGTATCCAACACAAAGCTCCTTCCTCATAAGGAAGTAAAGAGACCGGGTAACAATCTTGATTCAAATCAAAATGTGTGTAAATAATGAAAATGGATGGCTACCCAGCAGACAATTCGCGCCCCTTGTTATCGTCACGGACCAGCTAATCATATCTGACAATTTTGTTGCCTCCCAATTGTTTCTACTGTAACGGCAGGGCTATTGACAATAATAATATGATGCGAATTCAACCTAACAAGCATATCTCAAGTGGTACTATGATTCGCTAGTAAACCGTCCTCAACAAAGAATTGACCAACTCTTGCAACAGTGATGGTCTTCTCAATAAGTATTTCTATTCGCAACACACTATTTCTGTCACAATGATGGTTAGTGTAACGGGGTTACATGAAAGGGGTACCCCAGAAAGGGTACCGCCTTTAGAAGTTGATATACTTCTGTGAGTATTTGTTTTAATACTCTGATGGAGTGGTGTGGACCACACTACTGCCAACCAATAGTAATTAACCTACCTTTTATATGCATAATTAGGATAAAGTATAGTTAATTAGGAGTTTGTATTACAGGCCAAATGAACCTAATTAACTATAAATAAATCAGTCTAAAATCTACTCTAAACTGGCTATTAAGTCCCCCCAGACCAGGGACTAGTGAACTGCCGTTCACTTAGAGTTTGTATACTCTTAATAGCACGCTTCCTCAAGCAAGGTGCTCGTGTGACCCCGTCACAGTTAGCGTATTCTGAACTTGGCGAGAAATGTAGGGGTGAGATTAGGTGCTAACTACTGCTGGTACTGGCAAGGATATTATTACTCTTGTCACTTAAGATTGGAATTATACTATTTTTGTCAAATTACCTTTTTTAGCCGTTGAGGCTTAAGGTCAACCTCTATGAAGGGAAGGAGGGGAGGACCTCCATTTCTGGGTCCGAGAGGTAGAGCTCGCCATAGATGCGGTTCTCATCTCGACCGAGCGACTTCGGGTCGCTTTCGCCCTATCCAACTTGAGAGGTCGGGCGAAGACCTGGGCGTACACGTGCGAGGCGACAACGCCGAGTTGTTTCACAACCTGGGCTCAGCTGTGTCAACAGCTTAGAGCCGCCTTCCTTCCGGCGAACTATGAGTATCGCCAGCGCTCGCGCTTCCTTTGAAGGACACGAACGTGTCATCTCCTTCCAGTCCAGGCAGCTGAAGGCTGCCGAACGGAACTATCCCGTTTATGACAAGGAGCTACTTGCAATGAAGTACGCTCTTGTCGAGTTTAGAGTTCATCTCTTGGAATCAAGGCCCTTTGTGATCTACACTGATCACGCGTCCTTGCGGACTGCCGCCAACTCGCCGCATCTGTCGCAGCGAATGGCGAGGTGGCTGTCATTCTTCGCGGAATACAACTTCCGCGTTGAATACAAGCCGGGAAAGCTCAACGCGCTTGCCGATGCATTGTCGCGTCGACCTGACTATGAGCTAGCTCATGTCAGTCGGGTCACGACTGATCTATACGATCGGACACGCTTAGCGTATCAAGTGGACGAGAACTACACGCCACTGGCGTGGCTCCTGTCCGATGACAACGACGCCAAAGTCGATAGGCTCTCGCCTCGACAGCGGGAACAGCTCCATCGCTATGAGCTGGCCGATGAGTTACTTCATTATAGAGTAGACCCTGGAAATCCTCCTCGGGTTGTCGTTCCAAACGACGAGGATCTGAAGTATGACATACTTCTAGAGGCGCATGATGCGCCGATAAGTGGCCATCTTGGCCGAGAGAAGACCTACCAAGCGGTCCCTGACACCATTGGCGTTCCGAAGTCAATGGCGACGCACCCGATGTTCTACGTGGGGTGTCTGAAGCTTATCACATCCGCTGGGTCCTCCTTCTCGGATGGAGGAAGACCAAGGTGAGAACTCGCCTCCTCAAAACGAGGCCGAGTCCTCTGGACAACCGGAGCTGCCGGTGTCGAAGCCTGTGACTGATACACAGTCTGGCATCCACGCGAGTCATACGAAGGGTATGACGGTACAGAGTGGGAAGAACTCGGGTAAGAACTATACCTATAAGCCGAGTGGTACGAGTACCCCTGCGGTTCATAAGAGGGCATCCGACCATGCACCTCATGGCTTAGAGTGCATAAGTCTCGGCGGAGTTCCTTTAGGGCGGAAGCCGGAACTCGGCGGTCAACATGCCTGTGGAGCTCTCGAGTCTCACGACCAAGAGCGTCCACATCTTGACGAAGGACCTCTAGGGCCCCTGGCTTGCCAGCCTGAGCGGCAGTCTGACCACCAGGTCCTAGCCCAAGGGCAATCTCGATCGCGTGTACGCGATCTCGGGGCGAATGGACCACATCACTCAAAGGGACCCCACATAGTCCCGACCCGAAGTTGAGGGTCCAGAAGGATAAGGCTGAGAAGGAGTCTCATACTTAAACACGTGTGAGAGCTCCTCCTGCCCTCCTTGATCGGAACAGCGAGAGCTCCACTAACATGTGGAGCGGGTCGTCCAAGAGCGGCGGCGCTCTGGGAAGCGCCAGCTGCTAGTGAAGTGGCGGGATTACCCCTCGTCACAGAACTCGTGGGAGCCGGAAGACCGGATCCGGGTTGACTGCCCGAAGGCTGTTGAGATTTGGGATCTGCAACAGCTGGGGCGTAAGTAGTCCGCGGCTTCTTAGCCGCCTTACGGTGTACGGTCCCTGGGTTGACGGAACCGTACCCGCGCTCATCTTGAGCGCTGGACTTAGACTGCTGTCTAAGTCCCTCCATAACGGAGTGGAGTTGCCGCTTAGCGATTAAGTGGGCAAACTCAATGCGAAGATCTCGCTGGTCCAAGACATAGGACAGCAGACGATCTTCCCGGAGTTCTTTTAACTCCTGAACTGTGAAGTTCTTCAGAGAAACCCATCTCCAGAACAGGTCTTCTGCCTGGGTCTGGGTTACGGTGTTCTCGGGCTGTACCCAAGGGTACCCCCACACGGGGAAGAGCCCACTCCGGTCTTCCGGCTTCTTGCGGAGACTCGTAAATTCCTTGAGAGGAATTCGGTGTGGTGCAAGCAGCACACGCCTAGCGGCCTCAATGTCATTGACAAAGAGTGGTTCGCCTTGAACCGAGGCCCGCTCATAGGCGCCACGTGAAGTGCGCCCATGGTTTAGACCACGAGAGGCCTTGAGGTGCTCCAGGAACATAGGAGACCCAGACCCCGCATCCGGTGGGTAGTATCCGCGAGGATACACCAGCGTGGCAGGCACAGGAGTGCCTTGCAGCTGAGCAGTTTGATAACGCTCTTGCTGCTCATCGAGATCATGGGAGATCTCTCGGGGCTCGGAGACAGCCCCATCCTCTTCCTCCTCGTCTGAGGAGTCGAACAGGGATTTGAATCCCTTAGCGATTGAAGGCTCTGACGTAGGAGAGCCAAGGGCTGCACGCTTCTTAGCAGCAGCAGCACCGACAACAGCCCGTTTTGGAGAAGCTGCTTTCGCAGCTTGGGCTCGAGCCTTACCTTCGGTTAAGGTAAGGTTCTTGGCAGGAGAGCTCGTCGAAGCTGCCTTTGCCTCTGATGACTCAGAATCATCAACAGGAGCGTCCTGTGAAGGAACGTCCTGTGCAGGAGCGTCCTGTGAAGAAGCATCCTGAGAAGAAGATGGATCCTTAGCGGATCCAGGGGAGTCCCCGTCGGACTCTGATCCCGTGATCATAGAGATGTTGAAATCCGGGGACTCCGACCCAGGACTGTGGTCCCGATAGGCGAACCGAGGGTTCGGCCTATCGTCGGGCGACAAGGAGCGCGAGCGACTGCGTCGCGGACTCCCTCCTTGTTTGGCAGCAGCAGCGGTACGCTTGCTGGCTGCCTCGGAAGCCGCCTTGCGGCTTCCTTGCGCGGAGTGGCCTTGCCTTTCGACTTGGCCTTAGCAGT
This sequence comes from Phytophthora palmivora, assembly GCA_008079305.1. Classification (NCBI taxonomy): domain Eukaryota; phylum Oomycota; class Peronosporomycetes; order Peronosporales; family Peronosporaceae; genus Phytophthora; species Phytophthora palmivora. Next base: position 634,773 of record VOQZ01000648.1, read on the forward strand.
CTTCGACCTCTCGGTCTTATACTTGGAAGGCGTCGAAGCGCTGTGGGTGCTTGCCTTCCGTGGCATGTTGGAGAGGTTGACGTGGAAACCTCGAAGTTTCTTGGAAGCGCTGAAAGGCTTAATGAAAGCTGCAAACCCACAACGGTGGCTCGTCGATGGGTATCGACAAGGAAAGGAAAGAGAGCGGCGCTCTCTTCCTAACTCCTCATTGCTTGGGGGTGTTTCTAACCTAAGTGGGGGAGGTTGTAACGGGGTTACCCTAGAAAGGATACCGCCTGTAGAAGTAGATATACTTCTGTGAGTATTCGTTTTGTGGATACTCACTCGTGGGTGGTGTGGACCACACCACTGCCACGTAGGTCTGGTGGCTGAGGGCCAACCAATAGTATTTGACCTACTTTTACATACATATGTAGAAACAAACTATAGTTAATTAGTAATTTGTATTACCGTATAGCAATTGTCATATCCAGCAGCCATGTTTCATGGGGTTTGGGTTTCGGTTTTTCCTTCCAATAATGATAATCAAAAATGTAACATTATTGACAGGTAATTTTGCCGGAAATGTGACATTATTTTCGGACAAAGGACCCAAACCGATCCAGAATCAATGGAATTTACCTCGAGAACCTTTCATAGCTTTGCCGTTGCTGATGACTTACACAGCTGGACAATCTTGTTTTTCTGGTTCTGTCACAGATTGATGTTTGTGTGTTTCGTTTGATACTGAATTCCTGATACATCAGCATAGTATTTGGCCAGAGTCGACAACATGCTGTGTCTCAACGTAGAGAGCTACAGCTGACGAAATGTTAGATCTTATTAAGCGAGCGTCACTTTCAACACAATTAGAAGTAGTAACACCAGAGCTACGCCACTAAACGCCACTTGTTATAAACTGGGTAAATTCGAGACTGAGGCTCAGTCTCGTTCCCTACCTATTATCCTACTTACAAATACCGCTATGGTGACCTTCTGGGGCTCACCACAGCCACACACCGCTGCACGATCTATTACTTCAAAGGACGCGACTCCTAGCAAAAGGATCTTGTGATCTTAATAAGGTATGAAGCTCCTTATCGATGCAACTCCGTCATCCATATTTCAACACGCCCCTCTCAAAGTGCACTACACTTTGACCCCAAAAGATCATACTGACGGTCTTCTCCATATCAAGCCGTTCTCATGCCTATCAGTTTAGACAAGCTTTCAAATCGGACCTTCGCCAAAGGCTTAGTGAATAAATCAGCGGGATTATCCTCACTCCGAACCTTCCACAAGTACAAGTGCTTTTTCTCAATCTGTTCACGAACAAAATGCCACTTCAGTTCAATGTGACGAGTTTTTCGACTGAAGGTCGGACTTGTAGCCATAACATATGAGGAGTGATTGTCGACACCAAGCGTTAACTTTCTCTTCACTTCAGGTAATAATTCATTGAGAATATTCATCAATGCTCTCCCTTCCATTGCGGCTTCGCAAGCGGCAACATATTCGGCTTCTGCTGTAGATTGCGCCACAATCGTTTGTCGACGTGATGCCCAAGAAATAGCTCCACCTCCTATCGTAAAAACAAATCCTGTTGTACTTTTTCGTGTGTCTTTGTCATTTACCCAATCGCTGTCTGAGTACCCATCCAAGTGTATACCAATGTCGCAAGTGGTCGACTTGCGATAGGTGATCCCTTTTCCGGTTGTTCCTAACACATAGCGAAGCACTCGTTTTGCGGAACCAACATGTTTTTCTGTAGGATGATCTACATAGCGACTTAATTGACCAACCGCATACATCAAATCAGGACGGGTGCTTGTAACCAAGTACATTAAGCAACCCACGACTTCACGATAACCAATCTGATCCTGATCATGCTTGCATTCTCCATTATTCTTTTGCTTACATGCCTCAAGACGCAGTGTCGTCTCCATTGGTATTGCAGAGCTGTTCGACTCCTTGTTAAGTCCAAATCGTGCTAATACCTTTTCAGCATAATGTTGTTGATCGATTGTGATTTCTCCATCACTTTGTCGAACGCGAATACCAAGATATTTATGCAAGAGTCCTAAATCCTTGATTCCGTAATCTTTACCGAGTTTGTCAAAGATGCCGCATTTAAAATCTTCTGAGTTTGAGGCGCAAATCAAATCGTCAACGTAAACTAAGACGAATGCTATTGTGTCATTTTCGGAGTAGAAGTATAGGCACGGTTCAGATCGACACTGAATAAACCCATTAGCTTTGAACCAAGCATCAAGCTCGTCATTCCATTCTTTTCCAGACTGTCGTAACCCATATAGTGCCTTGTTGACCTCGTATAATCCTGCTTCACTTGGAAATCCTTCAATATCTTTGATGTACTGCTTTATTTTTAAATTTGCGTTCAAATAAGCATTATTGATATCACCTTGCTACAAAACTAACTCCAAATGTACTACCAATGCTAATAGTAATCGAAATGATGACATACGAGCAACGGGGGAAAATGTGTCGTCAAAGTCAACACCAGCAATTTGCCGAAATCCTCGAGCTACTAACCTCGCACGAAATCGGATCACATAACCCATCTCGTCAACTTTTACATCAAATACCCATCTTGTCGTAATGAAATGCTGTCCTGCTGGGAGAGATTCTATCTCATGAAGTACATCTTTTGACCGTAACACTTCCATTCGTGAGCCTGTTTCGACCGCATTGCTTGTCTAAATGTTCGAGGGATTTTGACTTCTCCTTCACGCCAATTACGCATTTTGGGTTTCCGCTGCAATATCGTGGAATTTACCACATAGTCATCGAGATATTTATGACGTTTTCTACTACGTGGTTCATATCGAACCCTTTTATCATCACTGCCGCGTCGATCACGTTTGTCCAAACTGTTACTAGGAGCTGAATGCTTTGAACTTCGCGCTGGATGTATTGTTAAGGACCGTAGCCTATCCAACTCGGCTCTGTCACGTAGCATACGTTGTTTGTCGAAATCTATAAGCTCATACGTCTCCACTTCAATTGGAGTGGCCTCAACCAAGTCTTGACCTTGAGTTTGATCATTACTAATGCTATCATCACCAGTAATTTCAGCAATACTTGTGCGAGTAGCACTATTATCTTCACTTTGTACTTCCAGTTGACTTTGCGTTTCTGTTTCATCAGAACTTCCACTTGTAATATCCTCACCACTACCACTAGTTGTGCGATCAATCTCTCCATCCTTGGTTGGTGTAGGATCGGTGGATCGCAGATGGATTTTAAGATTGTCCATACCACAACGATGCGATTTTACTCCCTCAGAGGCGTTTCCATCTGATTCAGAGTCGTATTCAGCCTCTTCACCACCTTCACTTGCGGATTCTGCTTCAAAATCACTGTATTCATCCTCACTGCCTTCGCTTACTGGTTCTGCCTCAACATCGCTGGTGGCGTCTACTTCAAAGCTAACTTCACTGCTCGTTTCCATGTCAATGTCGTTATCGCTCGAGTCAGCGTCGTTTTCGCCCTCAACCTCAACTTGTCCCCTTTCAACAGTATCAAACTGTTGTCTTTGCACCCATTTGTTTATGGTAGAAGGCGAAATAATTTCACGGTCTCGATACATAACATTTTCATTTACTCGAACATCAAATACGAGACGTGCCACATGATATTGTGGAAAATAAACTTTGGTACCAACACGATCCTCAGCATAGCCGAGTGAGTATCCAATCTCACAGTTGTTTGCCATTTTCTTCCGCAGTGTATGTGGAATGTGTGCATACACCAGTGCACCAAATGTTCGAATGTGATGTATATCAGGACATTTACCAAAAAATAGTTCAAATGGTGTTCGTGATTCAATACCTCTGCATAGGACTCTGTTTTTAACGTAAGTTGCATTTTCTAGTGCATCAGGCCAGAAGCTTTGTGGTAATCCAGAAGCAATTAGCATTGACTTCTTCATTCCTCGCAATGATTGTATTGCACGCTCAGCTAAGTTGACCGAAGATGCTCCTTGACTTAAATCCACGAATTCAACTCCATGCAGGTTATACCACGTTTCCATCTCACCATTTACGAACTCTCCTCCACCATCAGACACTACACATTTTATTTTCCGCTCCATTTGACGCTCCGCCCATGCGATGTACTGCAGTAGCTTCCCGTTCGTTGCTTTCTTATCCTTTAGTGGGTATGTTCGAATTAGTCGCGAGAAGTCATCCACTACTACCAGAATCTGAGTAAATCGTGTTCTGTTGTGCTTACCAGGATCCATCAAATCAACGAAAATCACATCATTCGGGTTACGAATGTCTCGTTCAAGTGATTTCATGTGCTTCTTGCGCTTCTGCTTTGCTAACTGGCAAGTTTCACATAGTTGTAAATTTCTACTTTCAGCATCATACCATCCACTAAGCTCTTGTCCACCATGGACTTTAAATATTGAGCATTAGTATGACCTAGTCTTGCATGCCAAGTACGAATATCAGCAACACCATCCATCTTTGTGAAGTTTACAATCTCCGCATTTGACGTAAATTTGCCAGAACCACCGTCATCAGTAAATGAATTGTAACTTCTGAAACTCCACACATTGTTGGATTGAAGTGCTGCGGTCAACAACAGTATGTCGTCCTCATACACGCTGTATGTACCAGTTGTGGGATCCTGTACTTCTCGGAGACATTGATCTCTTGCAACACCTGCTGAAAATAGGTTCCAACGAGCACTTGGTACGTAGAGTACCCTATCTAAAGTGAACTTCTTCAGTTCGCCATCTCGGTCTTTCGTCACTAACTCTGCTACGCCAATGCCAACTGCATGTGTTAGCATATTTTGAGCAAATCCACGACATGGGTCCTTCAAAGTATCAAATTCCTCGTAACTCACAAAATAATCCATCGTTCCTACAATGTGAGCACTAGAAGCTGTATCGTAATGCCATAATCCAGAATCGTAATCATCTTCCAACTCTTGGCAATCAGGGAGAACGTCTACTTCTGACACTACAGGAGCTGTTATCACCGGCACCACTGCGCAACTAACGTTTTGCTTCTTTCCACTATAATTTCCAGTTTTGAATTGATGCTGACCAGATTGTTTTTGTTGTTTTCTCGTTTCTTCTGCTTGGACAGCAGCTACTGCTACTGGTTTTGACTCAAGTTCAGGACAAAATCGCCTGATGTGACCAAATTTGTTGCAATTGTAGCACTCGACTTTTGATCTTCCCTGCTTTTTCTTGTTCCACTTCTTTGTCGAATCAGCGTGGTGCTCTTTATTAGTTGACTTGCTATACTCTACAGCAGTAGTTCCACGGGCACCAAACACATCACCAGCTTCTTCTCTTAGCTGTGCTTCAGCCACTAAAATCAAATCTCGAATTTCTTCCGGCTTTGACTTCCCTCCAATACCAAACCGCACCATTTGCGCTAATTGTTGGTATTTATCATATTTCGGTAAACTGTTCAACATAGCATCAACCATGTCAACGTCATGAACTGGGTGCTTCAGCACCGTTAACTGATCTCTAATATCCATCATCTTTCCTATGTGTAGCATCATATCTACACCTTTAGCAGCTCGGGTGTGCCACAACTTATGTAACAGTTGTCTTTGCTTGTGTACGGCCAACACTTGATTACTGGGAGCCTCGTAATATTCCAGCAATGTCTTCCACATGTCAGTACCCGTCTTTTTCTTCATCACCCTTTGTGCTAAAGCAGTTGAAACAGAACCCAGCACCATCCGCTTGATCTGTGCTTGCTTTTGTTTCCATTCCAAACGTTCTTTCTCGTCAGCATGCTCATCGCAATTCAATTCTCCAGTTGCAATTTTTTCGAGATCTTTCTCCTCAAAACAGCTGACCATTAACGCTTTATAATATTCCCAGTTATCACCGTTCCAGTTGACAGGAACCCCTTTAGAGCTTAGCTCTATCTTCCCGTTACTACTCATTGTTGTAAACGCTAACGCCGAAACAAGTCTAACGCAGTTGCTTTGGGCTCATAACCCTGACGAAATGTTAGATCTTATTAAGCGAGCGTCACTTTCAACACAATTAGAAGTAGTAACACCAGAGCTACGCCACTAAACGCCACTTGTTATAAACTGGGTAAATTCGAGACTGAGGCTCAGTCTCGTTCCCTACCTATTATCCTACTTACAAATACCGCTATGGTGACCTTCTGGGGCTCACCACAGCCACACACCGCTGCACGATCTATTACTTCAAAGGACGCGACTCCTAGCAAAAGGATCTTGTGATCTTAATAAGGTATGAATCTCCTTATCGATGCAACTCCGTCATCCATATTTCAACAACAGCAAGTCAAAACTGATGAGTTACCACAACACCTTAACACCCGCGAGACCGCCTTCCTCCGTCGTTGCTGTGCTTCTGTTGTCCTTTGCCCATTGGAACTTAGTGTGCCAAAATCTGCTTCCAAGCTAGTTTCAGTGTGTCCGACCAATCTGTCTCATTTTGTGGACCACCAATTTGATGTCGGATATGACAATTGTTTTCAGGGTTGAGAAAAGATCAATTTTGATTGGCTATAATATTTTGTCGGATATGACAGTTTGCTGGATATGACAATTGCTATACGGTACAGCTAATTAACTATAAATATAAATCAGTCTAAAATCTACTCTAAACTGGCACTCGACCAGGGACTAGTGAACTGCCGTTCACTTAGAGTTTGTATACTCTTAAAAGCACGCTTCCTCAAGCAAGGTGCTCGTGTGACACCGTCACAATGAGACTGACATAGCAACGATGCACTAGTGATGCAGTTCAAGAACGCAATATCCCGGATGTGGAAGGACAACAACAAGTTGGTAAGAAAAACAGCATAAACTGCGCTGCATTGCTAGATTTTACTCGTTATCGTCGCTAAAACTTTTCGTCTTCAGGTCGTTGTACTTGTCACTGGGGTATCATCCAGAACTTGTCGGATTTCATCGTCGCTGTCTGCACACATCAAGTGAAAGATATCGACCTTGTCTGTCTAGTCAACAAATTCTTTCATTCTAGAAATTGCTACCTCAATATGTTGTTGCTGCTGAATTGTGCCTCTATTGGACGATCTAGCGTGAAATCTATTCTCATTGACGAGGGAAAGACTGTCGATTTCCTGAAAAACGAGATCAATCTGCCAAAACGAGCGTATGATGACAGTGACGAAGATAACGTTCAACTCTTCTTGGCGAATAAAGACGGTAGTTGGCTCGACTTCTGCTCTGAAGATGTAGAGAAACTGAAGATCGGAGAGAAGACTGCACTCATCGAAGCACTAACACGCGAAGATTTAGAGCTACCGAGGAATTCTAATATTCGGACATTATTGATGAATATGCCCCCTCCATCTATGAGTCAGATCCACGTACTGGTGATTCCAAAGCAAAAGCTGTCAGCTTCTCCAATTTCAACTGGATTTCGGCCACATCCCGAGGGGATCTGCATGGATCTGCCTCACCTACCACGTGACGAGTTGGTAGAGAGACTTTACAATGCCGTGATGGAGACTACGTTCGTTGTGCTCACGTCACCAGCAGGATCCGGTAAATCGTCACTATTGACGCTATTTCTTCATCGATATTCATGCAGTGAATTTCACTGTGTACCTATTAATCTGATTGCTTTCAAAAAAAAGGGCAATGAAATACTGGCAAGCAATGCGGAAACTGGGGGAAAGTGGTGTATTTTCCTGTTGGATGAATGTCAACGGGAGTATCAAGACATTGATTTCTGGACTGGTCTAATCAAGAATTCGTCGTCATGGCTACCGCCGCATGTCCGGTTTGTCTTCGCTGGAACTCACGTGCTCGAGATGGATGTCCCTGACAGTCCTATTATTTTCAATAGATTTCCAAAGAAATTCTTGAGAAATGATTTTTTGGTCAGTGACCAGGAAGCGCATCACTGTTTTGATTTGGAGAATGGATTGCCTTCGAACATGCACTTCCCGACACTGCTTGAGGTGATCATTCGAGAGTGCAATGGGAACTTAGCATCATTGCGCATTTCAATTGATTCCATTTATGTCGAGTTTGTTCGAAAACGAAACAATGAACTGTCTGAGCAACAACTTTTGGCATTTTATCTATCAACGAAACGATTTTACTTGATGGGGCGATGCTTTGGATCGAATCATACAATACCTGCCGGCTCAAATCTCCAATCATTCCTTATCGAGTGCTTGACCCGCAATCCAACCCGTCAGTTGATAAGGCAACAACTTTGTGATGATGAAAAAAAAAGTTTACTAACGTTGCGGAAAGCGGGTATTGTAATTCAAGATCGTGAAGGTTACGTGGAATTTGCCTCTCCCATTGCGGAGAGATATTGTTTCAAGTGGTTGTTTCCTGTTCGTGGATGTATCAATCCTTCGTCACTGCATGAGCTAATACGACAAGCAATTGAGAACATGTCTGCTGGTGCACTTAAAAAATCCGTGACTTGGGAAGATGACTTTCCCAAGGGAAATGTTTTCCAGAATCAATTTATGGCTGGTCTTGCGCTTCACACGGAACGTAGTTGTGATATATGTCATGAGTTGCCGCGAGTATTTCCTGCTACATGTGGACTAGGCAACCAGCAGATTGATGGAGAAATTGCATTCTATTTGAACGGGAACCTTCAGTGGGGGATTGAATTGGTTGTGAATGATAGGAAGAATGGTGGATATATTTCTCAATTCGCTTCAGGAGGAAAGTATGCTGCTCTTGCTGTACAAGATCATGTGATCATCGATTTCCGGCTCACTAAAAGTGGAGAAACGACAAATATTGACCTCCAACAAGACAAGGTCACAGTTTTCTTTGATACTGCAGATTTCTCATGCTGTCACTGCCTTCCGTGGTAATTATTCTCCCTGTTCCTAACTAGATACGTTGCTTACAACCCGCAGGTACAGATAAGACTGACACATGCTATCCATAGGGAGGTGTTCAATTTAATTTTTGACATGTATTCTCAGCCAACATCGTCCTCGACAGTGCTTTGCAACCTGAGTAGGAGAGCTTGCCGCAAGTTGGTATGGTCACTTGTCTTCTAGGACCATAGTTCAAACGTCAAAATCGATCGCCATGGGCAAAGGACGCTTTATCGTGAACCCGTTCGCCGAGATGCAGATTTCGCCTAACGATAGGCTTCAACTGCAAGACCTCGCCAATGGTATCATCATGACTAACCTTGATAACTACAATACGTTCGTCTCATCGGGCAAGCGCAAGGTTGACCTTCGTCGGTGGAAACAGATTAAGGAGCGAGAAAAACTCACAGTGTATGCGGAACGACCCGAATCCGCCAACGCAACAACTAACGAGCTATCCGGTTCAGGTCTACCAATGATTCTGTGCGTTGGCCAAATTCAGGGAAAGCTGGAGGACCTTATGTACGGCGTTCTAAGTGAAGATTTGGAAACAATGCGGGTGAAAGCCTCGTATGTGGACGATGTGAGTGGAGCTGCCGTTCTCGACCCCATCGTGTTACCAACTCTTGAGGACCCGTTCCAGTCACTCATTGTCAAATGGATGGAGCTTGATATTCCCTTTGCATCAACGAGTTTGGTCAAGAATCGTGATTACGTTTACCTCGAAGGAACAGGATTTGTGACGTCTCAAAGTGGTGAACGTCTCGGATATCACTTGCTCCACTCGGTAAATTTTCCTCAAACACACGAGTTGCCAAACCGTGTTCGAGGAAATGTCTCCATCATTGGATATTGGCGCCAAGCTGGCCCCAACACAATTGAAATGTACGCTACAGGTATTTTTGACCCTTGTGGCGACATGATTCGAATGCTTGTGGTCCCCGGTATGGCTTCTGCGTTCTTGTCCAGTGTGAAATACCCATTCTGCGGTCAAATGCGGAAGTTGTCATTTATGCTTGACAAAGCCTACGCGGAATCAAAGTTGCATGGTGCACCAAACAAGAAGAACGTATGTGTTACCTGTTCTGCCCCAATCGGCCGCCGACTCGGAGATTTCTCGAAAAGTAACACCTCGTGCAAGCTATGCTTTGGCCATGTTTGCCACGCCTGCAGGGTGGTTCGGAAATTAAGCTTCGTGGACCCAGATCTGTTGCTTTCGAAGCGCAAAGTGACATTCTGTTCGGGATGCATGAGCACAGTAACAAGTACAAGTTCCATGGACTGCGCACGGGCAAAAATGCTAACTGCGAAGAAAGGCATAGACTACTCGAGCATCCAGACGAGCTCGACCGTAAGTGAAATGTCGTATAGCAGTAACTAGATCCGTGCGTTGTGTGATGGAGATATAATGAATAACACAGCATTGTACTTAATTAAATATCATTTCGTGGCGGAGTTTGAAAAAATGCTAGTGCAGGATATTCCTCAACTTTTTCTTTAACGTACGAATGGGCCAAAACATTTTAGATATATCTCTTAAGCAGCTCGTTGAAATACTACATGTAGAATAATCTGACCATTACTTCGGTCCTGAGGACATCGGTTTTCGAAATCACTTCAACTTATGTCTGATAACTCGTTACCACTCCATTGGTCCGTGTTCTTGTCCCGCTGGTCCTACCAGCCGGTGCAATTAAATGACAAAATTGCGCCATCGACAAAGTATTCCGAACGTCGATCGTCATCAGGGTCATCATTTATACCTCATTTCAGTTCTTGCATTCCGATACTCAAGTCACAAGCATCATCTACTCAAGTTGTCATGGGCAAAGGCCGCTTCATCGTCAACCCGTTTCCAGAGATGCATATCACGCCTAATGATCGGCTTCAGCTACAAGATCTTGCCAACGACATCATCATGTCCAATTTGGAAAAGTACAACACGTTTGTGTCATCAGGCAAGCGCATGGTGGACGCTCGTCGCTGGAAGCAGATCAAAACACGTGAAAGACTTGCCGTGTTTGCTGAACGGCCTGAAACAGTACATTCCACCGGAAGTAGTGATCTCACCGGCTCAGGTCTGCCAATGATTCTGTGCGTCGGAACGATGGAGGGTAAACTCGAAGATCTCATGTACGGCGTTCTGAGTGAAGATTTGGAAACGATGCGACTCAAGGCCTCGTACGTTGACGATGTAAGTGGGGCTGCCGTTCTAGACCCCATTGTCGTACCGACACTCGAAGACCCGTTTCAATCTCTAATTGTCAAGTGGATGGAACTTGATATCCCGTTTGCCTCCACTAACCTCGTCAAGAACCGAGATTATGTGTATGTTGAAGGCACAGGTTTTGTGACGTCTCAAAACGGTGAGCGTCTCGGATATCACTTGCTTCACTCGGTGAGTTTCCCTCAGACTCATGAGCTGCCAAATCGAATCCGTGGCAACGTCTCGATCATCGGGTTTTGGCGTCAATCTGGACCCAACACCATGGAGATTTACGCTACAGGCATTTTCGATCCCTGTGGTGATATGATCCGAATGCTCGTGGTACCAGGAATGGCATCGGCCTTCTTGTCCAGCGTCAAATACGCGAATTGTGGACAAATGCGCAAGCTATCTTTCATGCTTGACAAAGCCTACTCGGATTCCAAGCTTCATGGTACCCCCAACAAGAAAAACGTGTGCGTCACGTGTTCTGCCTCCATTACAGGTCGACGGCTCGGAGACTTTGCAAAAAGCAACAGTTCTTGTAAGTTGTGCTTTGGTCACGTGTGCCATTCGTGCAAGGTGGTGCAGAAGCTTAGCTTCGTCGACCCAGACTTACTGCTGTCCAAGCGCAAAGTGACGTTCTGCACGGCATGTATCAGCTCAGTAACGAGAATGAGTGCAATGGATGTTGCTCGCGCGAAGATGTTGAGTGCCAAGAAGGGTGTTGGCTATGCAAGCACCAATACTAGCTCAACTTTGAGTGGAGAGTTTGACAGTGAAGTCTCGTACAGCAGCTCGACAGACATGAGATAATTCTACGCTTCGAGGACTACACTCGTGTCTTAATGTTAAGACCAACAGGAAATCGTGCTTTGTCGTTGAATAGTCCATGAATAAGCATTCAATACTACTAGCAAACCTGTGCTAGTAGTGTACGTGTGCCTTGTAGATACTTCTCTATCTTTCAATAGCGTGTTTCGTCAACGGCAACAGGAACATCTCTATGCTCAGACCTAAGCAGTAGACAAAAGATGTGATGATGAAGCACTCGCGATAACCATATGCATCGATCAGGAAACCTCCAAGCACTGCACTTCCCGACCAGGAGAACACTGACAGACCCTCCAGAGCATTCCACCGCGCACGAATGTTCTTGGGTACGTAGTCCATCAGAATTGACCGACGAAGTGGTTGTGAGCACCGCATCATACCGCCACGCATTAGAAATAGCACGATCTGCATAGCCATCGGCTGAGCGTAGGCCATGCAGAACAAGCACGCCACAGAGAAAGCACGTGTGAACGCAATGATTGGCATGCGACCGCACGGCTTGGACAAACGCTGCGCAATAAATGATAGGATCATGACCACTAGGGGTTGGCTCATGAACAACGCGCAAACGTGGATCGGTGTGAGTCCGTATTCTTCCTTGAAAAAGAGTGGGAAGAAATTGATGGTCATGCCAGCACCGTTGCTGATGATAAAGTCCGACACGAACAGGAGATACGGCACGTGCTTGGTACGGAAGCAGAGGAACTTGGCATCGATGTTCGCCATGTAGCCTTCTTCATCGTCGTCCACCTCCTGCAGACGTTGTTGGCGTTCCAGATCTAATTCTTTTGCGGTCTTACCCTTCAGTAGCAGTAGCGCTGTGTTTTCCGTTGCCGTAGGAGGAGATTTGTCGTCCACTGTGATGTCATCTTCATCAGAGTAGTCGTACACCATGTCGATCTCACTACCATTGCCAACTAGTTTTGGTGTGCGTAGCGGCGAGGGCGTGATCACCTTCTCAAGCAGCACTTCTTCCTCCTTCTCCTCCTCGGTCTTGTCAACCAAATAGTCCTTTGCACGGTCATCATCAAACTGGAACAGCGACAACGCGCCAATGACACCAAGCACACAGCCAAATTCCAGCACAGGCTTGAGTTCAGGTAACTGCCACTCGTCTCCGTAGAACAAGAAGAGGAAAATGCTCAACACAGGACCGAGCATCTGTGCCAAGTTGCTGATGTTGTACTTGATCATAAAAGGAAAGCTACGTTTTCCAGGAGGAATGGAATCAGCAAACAGAGCTTCCATGGCAGGGCTCTGGAAGGCCGCAAAGAGTCCCCAGAGCCCAAATGCCACGTAAAGACCGTTGAGAGACGTCATTTCAACAGAGAAAAAGGTGATAACAGCGGCAACAATGCCAATGGCACCTGAGAGCTTAAGGATTGTATCTCGACGCATGCGATCAGCAAAGTATCCGCCTGGAAGGGAGAAGACCAGCTGAGAGATGCCCTGGATGCCCTTGACAATGCCCACAGGTTTATTGGAGTTTGTGAGCACGAAGACATAACCAGCGACGACTTGTTGGAATAAAATACTGCAAAACATTGTGGCAATAGAGCAAAAGGTGAGTGAAGAGAGCACAATGATACATTGACACAGTGACGAACGGACCTCCGAGCGGACCAGAAGAAGAGCGTGAAGACGTAGGCTGTCCACACGTTATGCGTCACGTTCGACCAGAGTCCCATGATGAAGATGCAATGGATGCAACGGTCACGGAGGCGGTAGCTTGGGGAATGAAGCGCTCGTGCCAACGGATCCAAGCGGTGCGAATGATACACTCATCGTAGACGAGCTCGATCAGCATGCGACATGTGCGTCGTTTCGCGTTTCTACCAATCGTCTATTGGTAATCGATATACACAGCATCGATTTCTTCCAATCAACAGCTGCACATAACCGTTACGTTTTATGGTGTGACGTACACTATTCGATGTACGACACACACATCACCAATCCTGCCTTGAAGTGCCCCTCAGTCGAAGATTAGCACCATGGGGCTTACACTGTCGAGTGAGCGCCGTCCAGTCTTCTACTTCATCGGTGACTCCATTACAGAGCACGGTAGTGACCCGAGTAAATGTGGCTTCATTACCATACTGCAGAACCACTATGTGCGGTCTGTGGATTGCGTCAACCGCGGGCTCTCGGGCTACAACTCCAAGTGGGTCTGGGAGCATGGCATGCCCATCTACCACAAGGAGCTGCAGTCTGAATACTCTGCGTCCTTCGTCACAGTCTTCTTAGGTGCAAACGACGCCGTGTTGGAGCATGGACCGGATAAGGCGCAGTACGTTTCGCTGCAAGACTATCGAGCCAATCTACAGAAGATTCTCCACACGGTGCGACCGCTGCTCGCTCCACACGGCCAAGTACTGCTCATCACACCGCCGTGTGTCATTGACGCAGTGCGTCACAATGACCGCAGCAATGCATCGGCTGGAAAATATGCTAAAGTCTGTGTGGACTTGGCGGCAGCGGAGAATGTTCATGTCCTGGACCTGCACACGTACTTCAACACGACATTCCCAGATGAAAACGTCCGTAAGAGCTACTTTCTAGATGGCTTGCACTTTTCAGAGAAGGGAAATAAAGAAGTGGCCAAGTTGCTCAGTGTCGCGATCAATGGGATGTTTGACAAGGAAGATCTTGAGAGATTTAACAAGTGGCAACTCCCAGACTGGCATGACTTGGTGCCACATGACGAGTAAGACAAGGACGTCACTATGTAGGTTGCATCAATTGATTATTTCTTCTGTGAAGAATGTCTGGAATAGAATTCCCATCATTGAGCTGCTTCGAATTGCGTTGTTGAAAGAATTCTCCATCGCATTTCAAGTCGAGTAATCCGAAGTGAAGTGGCTTGGATTACAATGTAATGTAGCGACGAGTCCGTTTGCACAGCCCAAATGTTTTCTGTGTGATGTTGTACGGAAGCCATGATTCGCGCGGAATCGTCCAGATCGGATTAATCTATCCCAACTGGCACCGAAACCTGATGTGAATTTTCCTGTCACTTCCCAATTGCCAGCCACAGCAGTATTGGTGAAGCAAGGCGAGATGCTCAAGAGCTCGAGGAATGACACACCAACAGGAGAAGAATTGAAACTCGACAACTCCAATACCCCTGCAGGAGAAATTCAGCTCCGAGTTAGCGACGTATCACAGGCTTCAGAGACATCAACGTCTTCGTCCGATTCGGAGAACCAGGCATTTGTAGGACAAACCAACTCCAGTCCCAAGTCTTCTGTGGATCAGCTTCCTGTGTCCAAGCCTCCGACAAAAGTTTTATTTCTCGATGGAGTTCGTGGACTTGCTGCCATTTTGGTTGTCACGCAACACTCGAAAGAGTATCTGCAAGGCCTCAATCTCGGGGCAGTAGCTGTCGATGCGTTCTTCGTGTTGTCATCATTTTTGCTGACATGGCTCTTTATGAAAAAGAGCATGAAGCTGTTGGCTCAAGGCGCTAGCATTCGAACATGGGGATTTGCATTGGTTGACTATTTCTCGAAACGATTCTTTCGTGTGTATCCGCTATTTGCATTGACAGTGATCGCAATTTCCTTCATGTCAGACGAAGACAAGCAACGCTATTATCTCTTTAAAAACCCGGGAGATTTTGATCTGTACCAGGTGCTCACGTTCGAGTTTAATCATCGTCAGTTTGTACTGTGGACGTTGCCACTAGAGATCGCGTACTACTTTGTGATTCCGGTATTTGTTTTGGTCATTTTGAGCATGCGCCGACACTGGTGGCTTGCTGTGGTCCCGTTAGCTGTGTGGGTCGTACACCAGGGAATTTACGAATATCGCACAAGTCATACACCTCTGGAGCCTCATATCCCGACATTCATGTCCGGTTCACTCGCTGCTGTAGTTTTCGTGAAATTAGACTCGTGGATCAAGAAAACGGATTTCAAGTTCCGCTGGTGGCATACGTTGATGCTTCGAGCATTTGAAGGTGCGGTGATTGCTGTGCTATTGAGTGTATGCTTCAAAGGATTGTTCTTCGACTGGGTGGAAACAAACCCTGTGCCAGTGGCGAAAGGATTTCCATTCGTTAGTGCATTGTTGACGGCAATTTTTGTGATTGAAATGCTTCGTCCGTCATGTCTATCAACAATGTTCGAGTGGAGCGTGCTGCGCTATTGGGGCAAGATCAGTTTCTCAGTTTACTTGTTGCATAGTTTCGTTATCTGGAATCCAACGATCAGCAGCCAGCCGAAGTACTTCAATCGACTGTTTGCTCGGTTCTTCTTGATTTTGCTACTGGCGACGACGAGTTACTACTTGATCGAGTACCCGTCACAAATGCTAGCTCAGCGGATATCTCGCTTTCTTGCAGCTCAAGAGTCAAATGGAGCATCAGGTAGTTTGGTAAAATTCACGTGCATCAACATGAGGAACAAAAGAACTGCTATGGAGATCAAGTAGATAGAGTGTATACAAGTAAACTAAAAGCAGTCTTGTTCGTGGTTAGCAAACTTACCTATAGAATTTAAGTTATACAGTGCTGCTCCAGTGGATATCTTGGTCAACACGTTATCTGAGCCAGTACCACGGAGCTTGGCAGTACAACTAATGTTTCTACAAGGCCAGGATGTTGTGGGAATAAAAGTGGAAGGATTCAAAGTCACACGCATTATCTAGAAGGCATGCAATACCTAGCGAAGGCACATGCTCAACGATTTCGTTATTTCACGACCACACACTTTGTGGTAGTAATCCGCTGTTCGGGCAGATTTCGCACTCTTTAAGGTGCGACCAGCCGGCAAATCTCGTAAAACCCATCCTGGTTCTGGCATGACAGCTGCACTGCGGGCAGCGCGATAATATTCATTCCTCAATCGTCTCAACGCTACGCACAGCGAATTGAGTGACGTAAAATGCTGCAAGAAGCGAGGAATGAAGAGTTGAGTGGACAAAATCAAAGAAATGCAGGTAGCCCAGATGGAGCCATCGAACTTGATGTCATTGAGCTTTCGAATGAAGAGACCTCGACCTCATCTTTGGAATCGGAAGACCAGACTTTCGTAGGACAGGCCCAAGCCAGCACGAAATCGTCGGTGGAAAAACTTCCCGATGTAAAGCCGACGCCCCCACCGACCCCACAAACCAAAGTTTTGTTTCTCGACGGAATTCGAGGACTTGCAGCTATGATGGTCGTTGTACAGCACTCGAAAGAGTTTTACCCAAAACTTCATCTCGGATCGGCCGCAGTCGATATTTTCTTCATTTTGTCGTCATTTTTACTGACGTGGCTATTCATGAAGAAAAGTATGAAGCTATTGGCACAAGGAGCAAGTATTCGTACGTGGGTATTCACACTGCTTGACTACTTTCAAAAGCGATTTTTCCGTGTCTACCCGTTAT
The DNA here is from genome assembly GCA_008079305.1 of Phytophthora palmivora. Taxonomy (NCBI): domain Eukaryota; phylum Oomycota; class Peronosporomycetes; order Peronosporales; family Peronosporaceae; genus Phytophthora; species Phytophthora palmivora. Next base: position 652,026 of record VOQZ01000648.1, read on the forward strand.
TTGCAGTGACGGTAGTTGTTCTTCACTTTTTGTCATTTGAAAACCAACGCCGCTATTTTATTGTCAAGAAGCCGAATCGTGTGGAATTATTCAAGACACTTACGTTTGAGTATGACCACCGCTATCATGTGTTCTGGACGTTGCCGCTAGAAATCGAGTACTACTTCATCATCCCAATTTTCGTATTGGTTACTCTCCGTATGCGTCGCTACTGGTGGATCGGAGCGATTCCATTGTTCATGTGGATCGTGCATGAAGGCTGGACATTGGTTCGGAACAGCCATACGCCACTTAGTCTCCATCTTCATACCTTCATGTTGGGATCGCTTGCAGCTGTGGTTTTCGTGAAGCTGGACTTGTGGATCAAAAAGACGGGATTCAAGTTCCGTTTGTGGCACACGGTGCTTCTACGAGCTGTTGAAGGTTTAATTATTGCTCTAATGCTGAGCGTGCTCTTCCACGGCCTCCTGTTCGACTGGGTAATGGCGAGTCCTGCACCTCCTCCGGAGGGATTTCCATTCATCAGCGTGTACGTGGCGTCGATTCTTGTGATTGAGATTATTCAACCGTCATGTGTGTCCACGATGTTTGAATGGAGTGTTTTACGCTTCTGGGGAAAGATTAGCTTCTCAATCTATCTGCTGCACACTTTTGTCGTGATGTATCCTCCGATTAGCCACCAACCCAATTACTTCAATCGCTTGTTTGCTCGGTTGTTTTTGGTGATTGCACTTGCAACCACATCGTACTATCTGATTGAGTATCCGTCGCAACTGATGGCGCAAAGAATCTCACGCTTTCTAGCAGCTCAAGAAAAGAAAAATTCAGGCAGTTTGGCGAGGTTCACGATCATGGAGAAGATTAATTTGAAAAAACAACGAAGTGCTGTGGATATGAAGTAGATTGGGTACGTTTATGAATGTAATATATGTGCTCTTCACAAGTCAAGCCACTCTTTTATGTGAGTTCCAGTGGTTTAACTTTTCGTTCAGCCACACAACGCCGGCCCATTCATCCATCCGTCTTGGCTTTTTCTCGCTTCGTGAGGGTGTTCGAGATGCGTTGGGCTAGTAATTGCGACGGATACTCGATCAAATGGTAAGATGCTGATGCTAGCAGCATTAGAAGGAAGATCCGAGAAAATAATCGGTTATAGTACTTGGGCTGGTTGCTGATCGTCGGGTTCCAGATAACGAAGCTGTGCAGGAGATAAACCGAAAAACTGATCTTACCCCAATACCGAAGTACGTTCCACTCGAATATTGTGGACACACATGACGGATGAATCATTTCGATCACAAACAATATCGTCAAGTAGGCACTGACGTACGGGAAGCCAAGAGCATTTGGTGCAGGATTCTTATACACCCAGTCAAACAATAGACCTCGAAAGCACACACTCAACAGCAACGAAATAATGGCACTCTCTACAGTGCGGAGCAACACTATGTGCCATTTACGAAATTTGAATCGCTTCCGCGCGATCAACAAGTCCAGTTTGACGAAAACCACTGCAGCAATGGAACCTGAAAGAAATGTGGGAATATGTGGTACAAGTGGAGAGTGGCTAGTCCGGTATTTGTTCCAGCCTTCATGTACTACCCAAATGGATAGACCAACGACAACCGTCCACCAGCAACGACCCAATTTCAGCATGACCACGACAAACACGGGAATGATGAAGTAATATGAAATCTCTAGTGGCAATGTCCAAAGCACGAAGAATCGATGGTGGAACTCGAATGTTAGCACCTTAAACAAGTTGAAGTCGCCCAGTTTTTCCACTAGGAAATAGCGATGTTGGTCATCGAAAGGTAAGAGCGCCACGATGATTGCAGTTATAGCGAACAGCGGATACACACGAAAGAATCTCTTGGAAAAATAGTCAACCAATGCATATCCCCATGTTCGAATGCTTGCACCTTGAGCCAATAGCTTCATGCTCTTTTTCATAAAGAGCCATGTCAGCAAAAATGATGACAACACGAAGAACGCATCGACTGCTACTGCGCCGAGGTCGTAGCCTTGCATGTACTCTTTCGAGTGTTGTGCAACAACCAAAATGGCTGCAAGGCCACGAACTCCATCGAGGAATAAAACTTTGGTCCGTAGTATTGGAGTAGGCGCTGTGACCTCAGGTTTTGTGTTGATGGGAGTATTCGGTTCGACTTCTTCGTACGCGACCTGAGACTCATTTTCAGATTCTACTCGGACATTTACCAAAGTGATATCAATATTCCCTTCATTAATCGAGGACTTCCTTCTTGAATAAGCTACAGTTCTTCGAGGAGACTGAATGTCCATGACAACACGATCAGTTCACTAGTAAGGAGTTCGCTGGTAGGGTGCGGATCAAAATATAGTGCCTAAAGTCAAATACAGGGTGTATCCATAATTAAGTTTGAATACCATCCCTAAAGGAGTTTCACTGACCCAGTTTGGTTATCCACGTTATCACAGCAGTTCATCTCTTTCTAGATACTTCCGTGATAGCATGTCATTCGCTAAATTCAAGAGCTCAAATTTCAACCATTCTTGAGTGGTACCTCCAAGATGACATCTCCTGACTCCGTTCACTTAGTTGATGTTGCTCCGATAAATAGTACGAGATCACTGCGAAGTATCGAATCAGAGGAAAGCGATGATGACGAGGAAGAGGAAGAGAGAATGCATCTACCCAACTTTATCAATCGCTTAAGAAATAGCAAGAGGATTAAAGCCTTGATGAGCAAAGCCTTTGCGCCGTCCATTGCTGAAAAAGTCAAGTCCAAGGACGCGAAGATCGCAGCCGCGATGAAAACGAAGGAAGACAAGGCTCGTGTAAACGAAATGGATGCGGCAATTAAGAATTGGCTGAATAAGCCGGCAAATAGCTAAATGGCTGTTGTTTGCACGGGCCCAGTGATCTAATTACCATGAAGGAAGATATAGTTATAAAAAATATTGATTCCTGGTAACGCTGGAGGCTAAGCCTTATTGACGTTCTATCCTAAGTCGAACTTCTCATCTTGTAAACCACTTTATTGTGTGTGGCACTTGGATCTCGTTGAAGCGCCGAGTCTTTGCTTTCTGTCATGTGCCTTGCCTTGATACTGCTATCATCGCTTTTTGCGAGGCCTTGGTACTTGGTCTCCACGCGGTTGATAGTACGTATTCGAGGCTTTTGCAGGTGTTTGAGTATTTCTTCATGGCTACAATATTGTGTTGCTTCCCGTGGGTGATGAGTTGTTCTGTTAAAGCATTACTCTTTGCTTCAACTATTACTTACTTGATCAGTCGTGCAAGAGTGCCTGGTGCCCCAGTACTATGGCTGCGATTCGAGTCCCCCGGGGACTATTCCAATCCAGATGATAAGAAATCAGTAACCAAGTGAGAGCAACCAGGAATAACAAGTTAGTCAATCAATTTGCTAGTACAGTACAAGTAACTTACTAGGATCGGAAATAGTACCGCAATCGTAATACAGTACTGTGCACAGGCATGCTGGTATTAACAGCACACAGATTGGCGTTCGTTTTCTCTAACCTGAACCATACACCACCCGTTGGTGTTTTTGTAAATCTACAAATATCACTTTAGTGTTGGCAACATTGTGTTGCTGCTACAGCAGATCTGCTGCAGATGAAACTACTGAACATTTTGTTGTCATACAACTTGCATATCTGCTGCCAGTTGAACATTGAACGCACTTCTTCAAATCTCCTTCGCACTCTATGACCATTTTTTGCTTCGCTATTTCTCCAGTCCTCCACGCGTTGCAGCACGACGTTTGATTCGAAGTGCATTAATACATGAACACTTAGAGCTTTGAGCTCAGGGTGCATTGCGTCGAATCGTAGATGACATTCCAGTGTTTGTGGCAAATCAAAATATAGCCATAGGAAGTCAACAAACAATACACTTTCAAGTTACAGATGACGTGCCAGCTCCTGTACTTGAATAAGGACTGCTCTGCCTCAACTGTTGTGAGGGGGTTCAGTTTGCCACCGCATGGTAGTTTACAATCTTGTTTTTTGCCCTCACACATGCAGCAGAAGCAGAAGCAATCCCGGCTGAAAAGGAAGAACACTCCGTTCTTCCTAGCACTGGATAGAAATCCTGCCATCATGAGACTTGAGCACTGTTGGCAGAAGTACCAGAAGCACCAAGGTTTTCGCAGATTTCGCGACGGCACAGCAAATGTTGTCCTGATTGACACTGTCGATTCGACAGGTCACGGTGACCTGTTTCTCGTCTGCGTTCGTCCAGTCGCGACAGTATCGGAACTTTGTCACAATGCACTCGTTGAAGCGAAAGAGATACCGGGCGCCGCTTTTGAATGGCGACCGTCGATTCCTCCTGAACACACACGAAAGAGATTCCGTTCTGTGATGTATTCGACCACTTTATTATACCGTCGCTCGATTTGACACCTGCTTGATCTCGCTGGTGATCAACTGGGTCTGAATAATTGCAAAACAAATGTGCAGTTGCGAGTTCCATGCGGTGCAAGCTCGACATACCCATCGTACCGTAACGCTGTTCCGGCTGTCCTGATGCGTGCGAATGGATAAAGTCAGTGGCATCTTGTCCTCCCAGCAGTCTCTACATGAACTTGTTGCTTTATACTCATTGCTCATAGGCCTCGGCGATTGATCAGATCGACCATCGGACTGGTGATCGAACATGGTGGAAATCCACAGCCGGGTAATAACTCGGATTGGAAAGTTCACATGGTATGCGGGACTTCGCCATGAGTGAAAATCTTACCTCTTCAACACCATGCTGCCTACAAGAGTCTTGTTGATGCAAATCCACCCTCCCACTCCGTCTCGCACCATGGGATCGGAATGAAGTCGGCGACTGTTTCTTGCACGCGCGAGCGGATCCCGTCGCGTATCGAGATGCCGACCGCCGTCAGTAAACCCGACGAGTTGTCGGTTCCTTGAGCTCACTTATCAAGCTCTCGGTGACTGCGAGTAAAGAGAGCGCCAACGTTGTATTTGCGGCACCAGCAAGCAGTTCAGCTGGTCTCACCAACTTTTACACCGCGTGGCCATCAGCTGGGTCACGGACACCTTACCAGCTGGCTCCTCTGCTACTCCAGCACACTCAAGTCGCCTCGCCTCTCCCGCTCTGTACTCTCCATCGTGCGCACCTCCGGTCACTTCACGTTTGACTCGCCGAGGAATTAACTCATCAATTGATTAACATCCTCCCGATATCGGAGACTTTGGTCAGATTCATGCAACTTCGATTCCCTTTGCCTGCGGGCTATTTCGCCAAGTTCGACTTGTTGCCGAACGAGGTGCTCAATTACCGGTCGCTAGCCAGTGACATCGTCCGGGAGACGAAACGGGATCTCGATCACTACGTTAAAGACGGTCGCAACCTCATCGACGCTCACACGTGGAAACTCACCAAGTCCAAAGAGCGACTTCATTGTTATCGGAAACGTAGTACTCAAGGCTCGGCACATCAACTCGGACTCTATGGAAATGCAGGAAACGACGAATCGACCGGGTATTCAACACGGTCACGTCCGTCGATGAGTGTCACGAGTTCGCACAGTCGTTCGGGACACGAAGACATGGGGCACTTGTCTGTATCTACTCGGTCTTCTGACGACGGGGAACCGAGTCGAAAGAGCATTCAACCGGCTGTGATCGGATACGGGGTTGTGGACGGCACTGTTGATGATCTCGTATACGGACTGTACCAGTCTTCAACCGATGAGATGAAGACGTTGTCAGCATTTCTAGGTGATGACTCACTCATTGATTGTGCAGTGCTCAAGACAATTCGACAGACACGTTCATCGTACTTGGGACTCAAGTGGAAATTGTCCCGTACAGTTGGTGGCAATCGGGATTGCTGCTACATGGATTATGTCGGCGTGTCGGAGGACGCTAATGGCCAGCGCTATGGATATCATGTCATGGAGTCGGTGGTCGTCCGCAACTGTCCTCACTTCGATGACAACTCTATCGTACGGACCAACATGTCCTTCTGCTACATCTTCCGACCGGGTAAATTGGCTGACCAGGTTGAGGTGTTCATGACGGGTGCATATGATTCATCGGCCGACGTGCTTACGGCTGGTGGTGTCGGTGACTATCGCAGTTCAATGGATATGTTGTTTAACCTCCCCACGGCCATGATAGGAGCTGAAGCGAAGAAAATCTCAGCAATGGTGGCCAAACAGTCAGGTGCCCTGCGTGGTGCAAGCAGCAAGAACCAAAGTGGCAATCACTGCTCTATTTGCCGGGCAAAATCGGGGTTGTTGTCATCTCACACTAATTGCCAGACGTGTGGCGCTGTCATTTGCAGCAAGTGTCGTATTCGAAAGGTGACATTTTCACGCCGAGGCAAAATCAAAGTCTCGTGTTGTAAGATGTGCATGGTCATGGTCAAGGACCAATCGCCATTTGCAGGAGAAAAGCTTGAACAGCAACCGGCAAAACCCAAGAAGGTGACACGTGAGGACAGTCGCAGCAGGAACAACAGCAACACCAGCAACACCAGACTTGACATTATCAACGCATCCGTGTCGACAATGTCGCTCACTGACTCTGAGTTTTCGTCCTCTTACCAGTCGTGGCAGTCAAGTTCGATGTCGTCGATACAGTCGGACCACGACGACAGCTTCTACAACTCAAATGGTCCGAGTTCTGCTATGGTTCCGCTCGATCGGAAGATGCCAGCATTGATGGAGAGCGAGTTACCACCTCACCCCCCTATGACCTACCAAAACGAGCAACAGCGGCAGTACGAGCAGCAACAAATCCAACAGCATCAGTTCCTCATGCGACAGCGCATGAAACAACATGGTGATCCGAACATTCCTCCGATTCCAAGTCAACGGCAACCTGCCACGCGAGAAGGACTGTACAACCAAATGCTGGAATTGCAGATGCAAGCTGAGCATGCCTACAACTTGACTAACCAGAACGCCAATATGATGAATTCGCGACGATAGTTGATCATTCAGTCTCACCAAAGGCAGTTATAAGCAGGATAAATACTTTCGATAATTTGAATTTTGAAACCATTCCGCTGAGTGTTGTTGCATGTTTTCGTTTGTATACTTGCCAAGGAACTTGATGTAAGCATCATGTCCTCTTCGTTCTACCACTTGGTTGAACGGAGCAATGGATATTAGCTCAAAATGGTATCACAATTCCCACGAGCTTTGATCTTGATTTCACGGTCTTGACCTACCGTTTCGACTCGCAGTTTACACCAAAACGTCTACATGCACTGTAGTCTGCGTTGAGCTGGATCATTCCAGGTAGCTGTTGTATCACATTCAGAGGTCGAGCGGCGATGAGTAAGGTCAGGAGAAATACTGTACCAAGTCTATCTTCTACAGTAACGCTTGGTCAACGCTTTAGCTGAAGCATCGACTGTACTTGTAAACTTCGTGATATTGTGAGTTCGACGTCTTGCAAGATGGGCTGACCTTCACTAGGAGCGACCTCGAAGTTCTCCGAGGTAACTGAGATGAGATACGTTCTAGGCTTATTTGACGCTTAGTTTTTGAGTGGAGAGATTATTGTTGAATTTGGCGTAGTCGTCAGCATGGTTTTGCCTAGCAAAGTCGAGTGGCAGAGCTGCTTTGTTCCGAGTGCTTGAGCCCCAGAGGCGATCAAAACGAAATGAAAGCAAAAAAAAGTTCTAGTGAGGGCGCTGCGTTGCGAATCGCCATGGTGCCCGCGGTTGCAAACGCGTGGCTGGCTGACAGCAGCATGTTGGCGGTGAGGCTAACTGCAACCACCACATCCTGTCGCGTCTATCGTTGCAGTTGCAGCTTCAAACACGTTTAACCAAACGCGACGAGGCAGCTGTAACACGGTCACAGCATGACTTAACGAAGGTATCCTGCTCGAGACGAAGTGCATAGACGACCGCTACGGCGCATGCAAGCCGCACTCGCTTGAATCTTCAAGCGCCTGGATCCTGCAGAGCTGCAAGATGTACGGAGCCGAGAGCCAACCGGACGACTGAGCGGATTTCCGGTGCAATGTTCAAGCAGGAAGCAGCCAAGTTCAACCGTCAGCTCCCCGTCTATTGTTTGTTCACCATCGTTGGGCGACCAACTGCAAGCAGGATCCACACGTGACGAGGCAGAGCTTGCTCTGGTCGTACACGCAGATTTGAAGATCACTTGCACTTCGACCGCATTGGAACCGTGACGAGCCATTTCGATGAGCCAGCTGCGCTGAGGCAGTCGAGTTGGAATGGGCATGAGCAGTGATTGGTAGCACGGGGTTCGGAGAGCCGCAAGACGCCTTGATTTGACAGCGACCAACGACGTCCACTTCAACTTCAAGGTTGCCTTTTTTCAGCTGAGACTTGCTCATGCACCAGGTCGTTGTTGGGGTTGAACCATCTCTGCGTGCTGGGGGAAATCTGGCTGTGCTCACATTATACGTAAGAAATCGATGGAGTGGAGGGTGTCTTAACTCGACTATTCCTGCAATTGGAATTGTAGCGTGGTGCAACATGACCGAGTGGCAGCTTTTCGTCTAATGCACTGTAGCCATGAGAGTCAGGAGTACCACCTTTATTATTGCTCTGACGGCTTTGAATCGAGCGGCACCATCCAAGAGGATCTAACTGATAGAGCTGGAATATCTGTGTTAATATTATAGGCATACCATGAGCCACCCGTTTTCTGCTGCGGACCACCAACGAGTTGCGCATTGCGTTGCCATGAAAGACTTGGCGCTGCTCCTCACACCGGCATGAGCTTGGTCTAAAAGATGTAAAGCGTGTAAGTGCTGGTGGCACTAGCCATTGTTTGTCCAATCTAGAAGTGGCGCCCATCCCTCTTTTCACTCACTTTTTTGATACGCTTACTAAAAAGCATGAACCACTTCTACTATGCATTATACTAGGTAGCAGGTGTAGCGTTCCCACACGCATTAGAATTTCCAACTAATGAGGCTAAGAATGGTACAATCGGTGCAGACAACCCAATAGCATTGGCTTGTACCGATAGTTCTGCCAAGACTGCAGTTGCCGCCGCAGATTGGTGATAGTATCCTATTCCGACGGTCCACACCTCTCCTGCCAATATTTATATCGATAATATTATTTTCGTTAGCAGAGCCAGGACACAAGTGTGCAAAACCACGCCGCAAACCAAACTTGGGGACGGAATTATTTTTTTGGGGACGTTTTTACACCAAAAAGATACTCGACTATCTCCGACCTTTGAGACTTTATTTTCCGCTACTAATAATTTTGCTCATAATGAAATCGATGTCTTGCTCTGACACCACATTCCCCTTCTAATTCGTAATTCTTGCTGGTTCCCCGTTTTACACAACCATCGAATGAGCATTCACAATGGTCTCACCCGACGTTTGAGATTCCGCTTCGCTTCAGCCTCGTCATTCCGCAAATTGCTCGCTCGCGCGCACTCGCCTCCGCCGCCAAGAAGACCATCACTCCTACCACTTAACCGTTTCGTAGCCTTGAAATGCAGTCCGTTGTGCGTCAGCGTCTGAGCGCCTCCCGCTCCGCCTCACTACTGCGTCGCGCCGCGTCCGCCAAGGCGGCACCCGAGCCTGTATTCGACAAGCGCGACGGCTCCAAGGGCGTGATCGACAGTGCGCGCGCCTTCATCGAGTTCAAGCGCGAGCCCGATCCATACCGCGATGTGGAGGAGCGTGTGCACGACTGGAACGAGATCAATACGGCCCGTCGCGATCCCACGGAGCGCAAGATCCAGGCAGCACGTTGCATGGACTGCGGTACGCCCTTCTGTCAGACCAACACGGGCTGCCCCGTGAATAACCTCATCCCCGAGTGGAACGAGCTCGTGTTCCGTGATGAGTGGAAGGAGGCCATCGACCGCCTACACAAGACCAACAACTTCCCCGAGTTTACGGGTCGCGTGTGCCCCGCACCTTGCGAGGCTGCGTGTGTGGCTGGACTCGTGGACGACCCCATCACCATCAAGAACACTGAGTATGCAATTGTGGACCGCGCCTTCGAGGAAGGATGGATCGTGCCCCGCATTCCGCGTCGCAATGGTCTGCGCGTGGCCGTTGTGGGCTCTGGTCCCGCTGGTCTTGCTGCTGCTGATCAACTGAACCAAAAGGGATACCACGTCACGGTGTATGAGCGCGAAGACCGTATCGGTGGCCTGCTCATGTACGGCATCCCCAATATGAAACTGGAGAAGAAGACGGTGAACCGACGCGTGGATCTTCTGCGCCAGGAGGGCATCGAGTTCGTCACCAATGCCGAAATTGGTGTCAACGTGCCTGTGGAGCAGCTCCAGGCTGAGAGCGACGCTGTCGTGTTGGCACTGGGATCTACAGTCCCGCGTGACGTGGACATTCCTGGTCGCCACCTCAAGGGTGTCCACTTTGCCATGGAATTCCTCACCAAGAACCAGAAACGGCTATTGCTGACAGTGGATGGCAAGCTACAGAGCGGCTGGGACCGCGAATTTGTCACGGCTGAAGGTAGGGATGTCGTGGTTATTGGAGGAGGTGACACGGGTACAGACTGCATCGCGACGTCAATGCGTCAGCGATGCAAGTCGGTGGTGAACCTGGAGCACAACCCGCAGCCCCCGGCTCAGCGTGCTCCCGAGAACCCGTGGCCCGAGTACCCACGTATCTACGGTGTCGACTACGGTCACGCTGAGGTGCGCTCCGTTTTCGGAGAGGACCCGCGGAAGTACGCTCGTGTCACGAAGGCGTTCAAGGGCAACGAAAACGATGAGATCACTCATGTCGTGACCACGTTGGGTAACAAGGACCCAAAGACCAACATCATCACGGAGATTCCCGGTACTGAGGAGGAGATTCCGTGCGACCTTGTGCTGTTTGCCATGGGTTTCGAGCACCCGGAGCAGAAGATCGCGGAGACACTGGGTCTGGAGGTTGACCAGCGCCGCAACATCCGCGCTGCCTATGGTGACTATCAGACGTCGGTGGAGGGTGTGTTCGCCGCTGGTGATTGCCGGCGCGGCCAGTCTCTGGTTGTGTGGGCAATTAATGAGGGTCGTGGTGTAGCAGACGCTGTGGAAAAGTACTTCGTGCAGGAGGGTTACCAGCCGGAGGTGTCCCAGAACCAGCGCTTCGGTTAATTCCTGCAAAACACAGCCCAGATGACAGTATGTACTGGTAGACAATCACATCGACAACCCGCATCGATGGCTTATGAAGGCGTCGTCGGACTACATGGCGATACGACCTAGCTGGAAGGAATCAGTGGAGACCGAAGCAAAGTAATGATGAGGGATAATTATTGTAATAAACGGAGAGGTGAATCCGAGGAATCGACTTGCGGTATTTTATTCAGGGGCTGGTGGCTAGGAACTCGATGCGCAAACACGAAGACATCAATCGGGTGTGGATGAGAATGGATGGTGCATTACGTGTTGCATCTACGCGTTACTGGATGAAATCTCTCTAGAAGCGGATGATGGGCACTCGACCGCGCAGTTTCGAGACCCCGGTTTTCAGTGCATCGATGTTGTTCTTGTTGTAGCGAAGGTCCAGCACGCGAACACCTGTAAGCATACTGACGTCCGTCACCTTGCAACAATCGGACAAATTGAGTTCGTGTACGTCCCGCAATGCTGATACGTCTTCAAGTTGCACGCAGCCGGAGAGATTGAGCGTGTGTACACTCGACAACGCAGTCACGTCGTGCACGCTCGGGCAATGGCGCAGGGACAGCGTGTGAACAGATTTCAAGGCCGATACGTCCTCGACACGGGGGCAGTAGCTCAGATCCAGCTCTCGAACATGTGCAAGTGGCGATATGTCCATCAATTTGGAGCATCCAGCGAGTTTCACGATTCGAGCACTTTGAGCTAATGGGCGTACATCTTCGAGAGCGTCACAGAAGCGCAAGTCCACTTCTCGCGCTCCAGATACGAAGCTGATGTTGCTGATGTGAGAGCACCCTGACAAATTCACCTTGGTCAGATAGCCAGCAGATTTCGCCAGCACTTGAATGTCTTCGAGCTTTTCACATCGGTAAGTCATGATGGTGTGCACCTGACGCAGTGATGTTCCCAACGATGTCAAGTTCTTGCAGAAACTCACATCCAATTCGCGAACACAAGTGAGACCATCGAGGGTTGTCAGCTGATTGCAGCGTGATAACACAAGTCGATCGAGGGGTGGTAAGTGATGCAGTTCCGAGCTTGGAAATTCCGTGCAACTCGAGAGATCGAGTTGACGAAGACACGAACTTGCTGCAAGTGATGATAGATCCGTCACTGAGTCGCACTGCCGCAGAGAGAGCTCACGAACTCCATTCCCCAAAGCGGAGATATCACTCACGAATCTACACAAAGCGAGCTGAAGCTTGGGTACTTGTCCAAGTGCACTCACGTCCGTAACGTTGATGCATCCCGTGAGATCCAAATCTTTCACGCCACCTAACGCTGACACGTCGACGATGCCTGAACATTTGCGTAGTTTGAGTGTGTGCACTTTGCCCAGTGCACTGACATCGGTCACGTTGATGCAACCGGAGAGATTCAACTCGTGCACGTTACCCAGTGCGCTCACGTTGGTCACATTTACGCAGCCGCCAAGATTTAATTCGTATACGGTGCCAAGTGCACTCACGTTGGTCACCTCTGGACAATTGCGCAGACTCACGTGACGAACGTGACTCAGCGGGCTTACATCACTAACTCCTCGGCACACATTGAGCTGCACAGACTCGCATTTTGTCAGTGGTGTGAGATCTGTAACAGCGTGACAGTATGACAAGTCTACGTGCTTCGAGTCACCCAGGAACGATACGTCCTCCAAGAAGTTGCAATAGCTCAAGTCGAGCTCATCAATGCCCTTCAGCCAATGCAATCCGTCGATCTGACTGCAACCACTCAATCCAAGCTCCTTCAAGCAGTTCACACCGTCAAACAAACTCACTCGTACGATACCCGACAAATTCAAGCGCTTCACTGAGCTGTCTTTGCCACCTCGGATGCAGTCTTGGAGTACTTTCGGGCAGGAATATCGCATTGGGACACTTACCCCGTCTTCATCGATGTAGCTTTCGTTCGTTTGAGCTGGTTCCGGTTCCGGTTCAGGTGCTGGTTGGTTGCGCTCAAGGTCAACAATGAGGCCACCAGTAGCATTCACATTGTAGTGGATGCTTTCATGCAGTCTGCCGCTCTCTAGATTATCACCGACAGGTTGGAATGCCACGTTACGGAGATTGCGCCACTTGCTCAAAACGCGCAAGAGTTCTTGAACGGTGCAGACAAGAGAAGCTTCGGCTCGTAGCTGGACATGTTCATGCACAACGTCGTAGAAGTAGGAACTCAATTCTGCCAGCGCTACCGCCTCATTCAGCGTCAAGAATGGAACCAATTGTTCGTCCCACAGCTCAATTGGCATAGTGTGTTGCAGGTAGCACACACCATCACGACTCGATTGTTGCTGCATGGGGTGACAAGTATCTACAGGAGATTCTGTGGAGTGCAGGGTGCAATGGAGTTGTCCAGAGTGAGACTGCCCCACTGTGTCGTCTCACGAATGCATTCGGAAGCGAACTGTTTTGCCATGGGGCACAGTTCAAATCACCATTCAAGCCCATGCCGGATGCCAGCTAGACATGTGGATCAAATCGTTTCACTGTTTTTCAGCACATGGTACTTTACTTCCTCTGCCTGTGACTACTTCAGCAGCATGCTAATTACTTTTACATCGTGAAATTAGATAGATTGTACTGCTTCGAGCTCTAAAGTCTATGAGTATTGTTGTCATCGCAGCCAGGTCCGCCTGCGAGTCTTAAGCACGATGTCGAAGGGTAAATGCTCATGATGTTCACCATGACCGTCCACCACAATGAAAGTGCAAAGTATGTGAGGGTTACGATCCCGAGAATACGACTGTGTCCTCCATTGAGTTTGAGCTGCTGCGTCTCCGCTTTCTGGCGAGGTAACAGTGGCAGGAAGAGTAGACCAGCCAAGTTCATCGAGTAGCGGATGAGGAGAACGTATGTTACCTCCCAACGTACGTGGTTAGTGTCTTCGACAATGTCAGCGTTGGTCACATCAAAGCTGCTGCCAACGTTTTTCGTAAACGTGGTTGCCAACGGAATAGCAATGTTGGATATTGACCCCACTAAGCCGTACACAGCTCCTTCGTTACCTTCTCCTGCCAGCTCCACCATCACGAAAGTTGCGATCACGAATGCAATACCGTTTGGAAGAGCCTCCGCTACGGGCACTCCTAACCAAAACCATTGATTGCGAATAACATCCCAAGTTGTGAGCATTGTGACCATGAAATCCATGATTGTCACTGAAATGATAGTCACTGCATGCATTGTCCTCCAATTCCAATGAAGACCGTACTTCCCTGTGGAATAAAGTGCTAAAGCAAAGACACCGTTGCCCATGATAGTCATAACTTTTTGGTTGAGAGGTGTTGCTTCAGCCCAGTAGGACTGTATAGGGTCTGCACATGTAATGGTGAAGTTCTCAAAGATGCCTGCGAAATATTTGTAGGCGATGACTTGGTACATGGGACGCATCTGGATAAGGTACCATAGCTCAGCGATGTAGTCGCGAAAAATCACTCCTGGATGACGGTCTTCCTTGATGCAATACCATAAAAGAGGAATCACAGGGAAGCAGCACACGCTGAGGATAAGCATAAGCTGCGGAAAACTCAGTGAGAAATCAAAATCACCCCCATAGTGTTTCCCGTTGAATGCCAAACCCGTGAGAATACTGGAAATTGTCACGAAAGCTGTACGGACCATGTAGATCGTAGTCTGGCAGTATCCTCGAGTAGCCTCTGGCTCGCGCTGTGCAACCTCCACCATCATAGCGTCAGCGGCGACATCAGCACCAACATAACCCACCGCTGCGATCATCATCATCACAATAAATTTTCCACCTACGTGATGTGCAGGCTCATTGAATGTCGCGATAAGCTCGGGTGTCAGTTCTTCCTTTTCCATCGTCGCGTATTTGTTGTCCGGGTAATACGGATCACCAGCATCCATACAACTCATAGCGACCAGCGTCAGGAAAGTAATAGTCCAACCTATTACCATGAACGGACGACGTCTGTAGCCCCAGATAGGGACGCAATCGGTGATCATGCCGTAAAAAATTTTAAACGACCACGGCATATTAAGGAGCACGGTGGCAGATACGACTTGTGTTCCTTCCATGTTGAGGTAGTTAAAAAGGAACGGATAAACGGTTCCAGGTAGTGTGCCGAATATCATGCCCACCGTTGCGTATTGCGCGATAAGTCCAATGTAATCGCGACTCCAAATGTTCACTTCACCACCGTCTCGAAGTGCACCACCTTCATACAATTGAGGTGACTTAGGGTCGAGAAACCACTCATTATCTTTGAGCGAATAGTTAAAGTCGGTCGTTGATGGAGCCGGCGCCAACAAATCGATTTTCTTACGCGGCGTCGTGCCCATCGTTTCCTCCTCGAGTATCGGCACTATGGTTGCAAACAAGTACTAAAATGTCGAAGTGGTCGACCGGATTAATTAATCTTGTAGCTGCTGTTTTCGTGACAAAGCGTCAAACTTCGAGAAAAGTTGACCAGAAACCATCTGAAGGAATACCTTGGCCACAAATTATGACATTTGGGACCAAGAAACGATGGGAAGTTGTGCAGAACCAAGTACAAAGTTAATAATCACTCATATAATTCCTTGTGTATACTGATCATTACAATATGTTTATCCGGAGTTTGTCGCTTACAGACAATTGCCAGTAAATCAATGTGCCTATCCATTACCTGCAACCAGCTAGATGGGGAATTTAAACCATTATAAGAGTTACATTTCCTACCTGTACCTGGTTTATCGGTTCATTCCAAGACAAAGGACTGTTTCCAAACTGACGAATGCCAACTATGCCAATTGAAGTACACAAAGTTTATGCTAATTTGCATCGAAGTACGATATGTTTTCCCGTTTAATGACATAAGAGATACTCGTCCAATTGAAGCAATATCCACCGGAAAAGGTTCTAGGTTTTCAGCTGTCAAGACTCATCGAATGCAATACATCATACATGGGTAAGTTTACGGACAAGGAACTTGCGCTCACGATCGTGGTTGACGTTGGCTGTGAGTGGGTTTTAGTTGCATTCAACCTACATATCTTGAGCCTGCAGATGAGGCGGCTGCATTCTTCCGCCAGTCGTATGCACTGCCTAACACTAACCTGCAAAATACCTAGAGTTTCTACAACGATAGAGTTCTAATCTCATCAACGAAGTTTTGGTTTGGTTAATGGACAGAAATGATGAAGTTTAGACCAGACTACATTCATTACATAAGTCTAGACAACATTAATGACGGTGGGTGCTACCTGAATCGCATCCTGAGCCACCAGCGATCAAATGGCACGATGTTGACGGGTAAATGCTTAAAATGTTCACCATGACCGTCCAGCACAGCGCTATTGTGAAGTAGGTCAACGTTAAGATTCCCATTAAACGACTTGACCCACCAATTTGCTTCAGTTGTTGTGTCTCCGCCTTCTGACGAGGCAGCAGCGGCAGGAACAGTAGTCCAGCCAAATTAATTGTGTAGCGGATAATGAGGACGTATGTCACCTCCCAACGAACGTGATGAGAATCCTCGACAATGTCAGCGTTGCTAACATCGAAGTTGCTATCCACATTTTTTGTCAATGTGCTCGCTAGCGGAATAGCAATATTGGAGATCGATCCTACCAGACCATACACAGCGCCTTCATTGCCTTCACCAGCTAACTCCACCATCACAAATGTTGCAATAACAAAAGCGATTCCGTTCGGAAGAGCCTCCGCTACTGGTACACCCAACCAAAACCACTGGCTTCGAACAATCCCCCATGTCGTGAGCATCGTAACAGTGAAATCCATGACAGTCACTGATACGATCGTGATAGCATGCATTTTTCTCCAGTTCCATTGAAGGCCGTATTTGCCTGTGCAATACAAGGTCAAAGCAAATACGCCATTGCCCATGATAATCATTATTTTTTCGTTGAGAGGAGTAACTTTTGCCCAATATCGTTGCATCGGATCAGTACATGTGACCGAAAAGTTCTCGAAAATCCCAGCCAGGAACTTGTACGCGATCACTTGGTACATTGGGCGCATCTGGACAAGGTTCCAAAGCTCATCCAAGTACTCTCGGAAAACCATACCTGGATGGGGGTCTTCCAAGATGTAATACCACGAAATCGGGATCACAGGGAGACAGTAAATACTGAGAACAGTCATAAGCTGCGGGAAACTCAGCGAAAAGTCGAAATCACCTCCGTAATGCTTTCCGTTGAAGGCCATACCTGTGAGGATACTTGAAATCATAACAAATGCAGTCCGCACCATGTAAATAATAGTCGTCTGCGTGTAACCCCGTGTGGCTTCTGGTTCACGTTGAGCAACTTCCACCATCATAGCATCAGCAGCCACATCGGCACTGACATATCCAATTGCCGCGATCATCATGAGGACAACAAATTTACCACCTACGTGGTGTGCCGACTCATTAAAAGTTGCGATGATTTCGGGAGTTAATTCTTCCTTCTCCATTGTCGCGTACTTTTCATCCGGGTAGTACGGTGGACCTGCATCCATGCAGGCCATGACCAACAACATCGCGAAACACACTGTCCATCCAATAACCATGAAAGGACGACGCCGGTATCCCATGATAGGAACGCAATCCGTGATCATGCCGAAGAATAGCTTGAACGACCAAGGCATATTGAGCAATACCGCAGCCGAGACAACCTGTGTGCCTTCCATGTTTAGGTAATTGAACAGGAACGGATAAACTGCACCGGGTAGTGTACCGTAGACCATTCCCACAGCAGCGTATTGCACGACGAGTCCAATGTAGTTGCGCTTCCAAATATCGACTTCTCCACCGTCTCGAAGTGCTCCACCATCATACAACATCGGTGACTTGGTGTCAAGACGCCAATCACTCCCTTTCTGAGGAGAACATGAATATTCCGTCCATGGAGCTGGTACTAGTAAGTCGACCTTCTTGCGGGGCATTGGGCTTTTCGGTTCCTCTAGAATCGGCAGCATTGTTGTTGTCAAAGCTGTAAAGAGGAAGTGGCTTGATTAGACACAGCACATTCAGCTTTCAGACTGGAATGCGTCAACCAAAACCCTGCACCGCCACTACCTGGACAGACATTTGGGACTGCGAAACGATGGGAATCGTACAGAACCCAGGGCGGTGTAAGTGATTCGAGAACTTGGTTTCCAGTTCGAACGACCACACCGAGCAACGATGTCGTATGTTGCATATCTCCGTTGCACTGAGCCGATACAATGCGCTGCATATTTACCACTGACGGCGCATCTCAGCACGTCTTGGCTCATCGAAGTTAACTCGCATGATTAGGGTCATCGTCCAATCGAGACACTGTACAACAGCAACATCAAGCAGATTAAAGCGTACTAATATTACAAATTGTAATTAATAATATAAAATTATCTTCCAGCTGTAGCATTGGCAACATTGGTCGTAATGTGATCACGATATCCACTGATACCTTACATGCCGTGGTTTTCGATGATCCATTAACGAAGTCATGAATGTGAGACGGAGGTTCCAGAGTTGAGACGGTCCTACCAGTCGACTCCAAAGGATACAATATACGATCCACTGCATTCTCAAAGGTTTTAATGATCATGCTTAATGAAGCATCAATCGAAAACTTATTGTCAACTATGCTGCTCATCAACCATAGTCCCAACATGGCTACAGCCGCAACATGGCTACATCAATGTGGTACACCTCACTTTCTCTTCAATTACAAGATGGAGATTCGGCGGCGCCATCCCACCGTCTTCTCGTCTGTGGACAGTCGTTCCGAGCCTCGCGTCGTTGTGTCCGAGTCCTTAGCACGTCGTCGTCGCCCTCTCGTTCTCGCTCGTCCACTTCGGTCCTTCCCTCGTCTCTCCAAGCCCAAGAAAACACGCGAGGAACCGAATGACAGCCAAATAAACTCTGGTAAACGACGTCGTCAGGAAGAATTTATAGCTCCTAAATCTGGTAGCCATTTAAAACTCCAACGTTTTACTCCAAGCCAACGATTAGTGGACGATAAGGCAGATTTCTGCCTGTATCTAGAGCTCCAAGGACCAGAAGATACCATAGAAGACGCCCATGCAGTCGTCGAAGTGACAGTTAGTGCTCTGAGAGCTGCAGGCTGTAGAGTAGCTGTCCATATGCTGCAAAGCCCAGACTCAGAGGCTCTAGCCACTAATAAGACAGAGACACAGGCCTATGCACTCACTATTGGGAGTGAAGTGCCTGACCAAAGTGTGACGGAGAGAGGAGAGTGGGCAGGACGTGTTGCCATGCAGTTGGCTCCATGGGTCACACAGCATCCAGACTATTGTAGCCATGTGTTACCACTTACGGGAGCTGCACAATGCCAACGGTTGTGTAAATTGATTCTCACTGAGGTGAGACTCGAGTTGGATGTTTGTTGTTTACATGCTGAAGAACATGGAGTAGAGAAGAGTACAGGAGCTCCAGTGTTGTTGAGTGCGAGAGAGAAGTTGCTACCTCAGGTGATGAGAGCTGAGGGAGTTACAAATGTTGTGCTGTATCCACTACATCGAGATGAAGCGAGGCGACAGTTGACACGGAGATGGGGAGCACAAAACTCGTTGGCATTGCCTCCGTTGCAAGATATTTACGCCTACTTTGGACCGAGAATTGCCATGTACTTTGCGTGGTTGGCGTTTTATACCAAAGTGCTGCTGTTGCCAGCAGTTTATGGAGTTGTAGTGCACGTTCTTGGACTGCTGCATCTGGCACCGAGTTATACAGTTCATTGTGTTTTAGTTGCCATTGGCACGTCCCTCATTGCTGATATGTGGAGACGCCGTCAACGGGAAGTGGAGTTTACGTGGGGATATGATGGTGTGTTGTCGTCTTTGCATTCGACAACAAGGATGCAGTTTAAAGGTGAGTGGATGCAGGACCCCGTAACGGGAGAGCGATGTTTTGACTTCCCGCATCACAAACGACTTCTCCGACAACTACTTGCTGTTCCACTACTAGTATCTATGTGCTGCTTGGTTGGAGGCTATGTTGTTGGATTGCATGTACTCTCAGAACGTCTTCGTGCAAGCTACAAGGATAGCTGTGCCCAGACATGGACTCAAGTCGAGCATGTCGAGATACGTGATGGTTATTGGGCTTATGTTGCGGATAATTGGATACCCAGTAACGATACGATGACTTGTGCACTTATTTCGCACGGCCCAAGTGTTATAAATGCTGTAATCATCTACGTTATGGACAACCTGTACCAGTTGCTGGCGCGAAAGCTCACCGAATTTGAGAACTATCGCACTCTTGATGAACACGAAGCACATTTGGTGGCTAAGCGAATGCCATTTCATCTCGTGAATAGCAATGCTTCTCTATGGTTTCTCGCTTTCTATGTGCAACGCTTGGACAGAGTTCGAGAGAGACTGTGGATTTTGCTTGTGGCAACACAATTGATCGATAACTTCAAAGAAGTAGGACTGCCACTCGCAATATCGGTGGGTGGTCAAGTGCTTACAGCGGAGAATAAACGACGTCGCCGAAAGAGCCTAGAGGCTTTTCAGAGTGATGTTGTTGAAGGCATCCATCATCTCCAGTGGAAAAACTCGATACCTCCTCAGTTAAGAGCTAAGCGTGAGCGCGAGCGCGTAGATATGGCTAAAGCTGCAACTGAGCAGCGGTTGGCACGAGTGCTTATGCAGAAACGACAGGCTGCATATCGCGACACCTTCGCTGACTACAAGGAGCTTATGGTGCAGTTTGGCTATGTAACCCTCTACAGCCCAGTTTTCCCGCTTGCTGCCGCCTTTGCGTGGCTAAATAATATGATCGAAAGCCGATCTGACTTGCTCAAACTTGTGAATCGACACGGCTATCAACGACCAATTGCGCAGCACGCACGAGGCATTGGTGTATGGGAGAAGGTACTAGTAAGTTTTGCAGGCGTGGCAGTCGTCGTCAATTGCGCACTGGTGTGGACCTACGAGCTCGACGAGCTACTACCTTCGTGGACGGACCTGCAACGATTTGCGTTCATTGTGGCGTGCGAGCATGCGATTTTTGTCATTAAAGCTTGGCTAAACTGGGCTGCTCCCGAAGTACCAGTGACCTCGTCGTTAGGTAAGAAACCAGTGCTACCACCGTCCATACCCGATGTCTCAGTCAAGACACGTAATGATGAAGCAGTTTCTCGGTAATGTACATGCGCGAAAGTTTATGTCGTTATGTCTGAAAACCTTTCAAGTTCAGCAACGAAATTATCAATCATTAAAACAGAAAACACGACACACATATTACTGGGTGCTACTTGAGTCACAACCAGTTCCTCCTGCGATCACGAGACAGGAGGTCGACGGGTAAATGCTCATGATGTTTACCATGACCGTCCAGCACAGCGAAAGCGCGAAGTAGGCGGCAGTCAGAATTCCCATAAACCGACTCGAACCACCGTTGTGCTTGAGCTGCTGTGTTTCCGCCTTCTGGCGGGGCAAAAGTGGTAGGAAGACAAGACCGAACAGGTTCATAGCGTACCGAATAATGAGTACGTACGTGACTTCCCAGCGCACGTGTGTCGAGTCCTCGACAATATCGGCATTGGTCACATCGAAACTGCTGTCCACGTTCTTGGAAAGAGTGCTAGCCAAAGGGATGGCAATATTGGAGACCGACCCCACTAGACCATACACGGCACCCTCGTTGCCCTCACCAGCCAACTCCACGATCACGTACGTTCCGATTACGAAAGAGATGCCATTGGGAAGATTCTCCACAACGGGCACTCCCAACCAGAACCACTGGTTACGCAATGCATTCCAAGTAGTTAGAATTGTCACGATAAAGTCCATGACGGTCACCGCTACAATCGTAATTGCATGCATTGATCGCCAGTTCCAGTGAAGACCGTACTTGCCGGTGAAATAGAGCGTGACAGCGAAAATACCATTGCCAACGATGGCCATCACCTTCTGATTAAGAGGAGTGGCCTCAGCCCAGTACGATTGCATCGGGTCAGCACATGTAATTGTGAAGTTCTCAAAGATACCCGACAAGTACTTGTATGCGATAACTTGATATACTGGCCGCATTTGCATGAGGTGCCAAAGTTCAGCCATGTAGTCACGGAAGATTACACCTGGGTGACGTTCCTCTCTGATGCAGTACCACGAAAGGGGGATCACGGGCAGGCAACAAATAGTAAGAATGACCATTAACTGTGGAAAACTCAGCGAGAAGTCGAAGTCACCTCCATAGTCCTTCCCGTTGAAAGCCAAACCCGTGAGAATACTCGAGACAGTCACGAAAGCAGTACGGACCATGTAGATAGTTGTCTGCGTGTAGCCACGCGTAGCTTCTGGCTCACGCTGTGCGACTTCAACCATCATAGCGTCAGCGGCCACATCGGCACCAACGTAGCCAATGGCAGCGATCATCATCAATACGATGAATTTGCCACCAACGTCGTGAGCGGATTCATTGAAAGTGGCGATGATTTCGGGAGTAAGCTCTTCCTTCTCCATTGTTGCATAGTTGTTGTCAGGATAGTACGGGTCGCCAGCATCCATGCAGGCCATGACCAACAACATTGCAAAACATAGCGTCCACCCCATAACCATGAAAGGACGACGCCGATATCCCATGATCGGCACACAATCCGTGATCATACCATAGAAGATTTTGAACGACCAAGGCATATTGAGCAGCACCACAGCTGAGACAACCTGTGTGCCTTCCATGTTGAGGTAATTGAACAGGAATGGGTACACGGTGCCGGGCAGCGTACCAAAGATCATACCCACTGCTGCATACTGCGCAACAAGTCCGATGTATTCACGACTCCAAATGTTAACCTCGCCACCCTGTCGAAGAGCACCACCCTCAAATTCCTGTGGGGACTGAGTATTGAGGTACCATTCATTCTCCTTTCGAGGCGAATATGTAAAGTCCATCGACGGCAACGGTGCCGGAGCCAGCAAGTCAATTTTCTTGCGTGGCGTCGTACTCATCGATTCTTCGAGTAGCGGCACTATGGTTGCTGACTTTTGGCAAAAAGCGGGACTGATTAATCTCTTGTCACCTGCAGATTGACCAGCAGATCACAGTTTGCCTGGCGTGTGCTGTTGACCGAAAAACTCTTTACAGTACATACAGCGCATGGTACTGGCACAGGAAACACACGGGCGGTCTGACTGAACACATGCCTTGCACTCTCGACCGTAAAACCCGTCGACGACACGATCTCTCTAAGAGCTTCGGCACCACGCCACAGATTAGAGGCCAACGGTCCCGTACAAAGCCCGTAACACAAGGCACCTCACCCAAGGGCTCATATACAAGCAAGTTATGCCTCATGAGGTACTGAGGCTGTCTACACGACAACGCCGGTAAAATGTCTTCCATATAATTTATTATACATTTGCTGCGGTGCTTGGTGCTTGAAAGGAAAACATCAAAGCAGTTCATTTACATTTCCCTATCCTTACATAAAGCACTTTTGACGTACAGGTATCAGATCTGTTTTTTGTGGAAACGTTACGTGGTGCAAATCTATATCGCTGCCACCGAAAAGAGCTTCTTATCTCCAAGATCGTCACAATGCGGCTGTACAAAATACACGGTTCGTAGTTTATCCGACCCCTTTCAGCTGGTAGGTAATCGTGCCGCCTCGAATTTCGGACTGTCGTTTTTCAGGGAGTACAAATAGGCAAGTGTATTGGATAGTGAAATATTTCAGATGGACTTGCCTTCGACAGTGTGACATCACAATGAAGCTCCTGATAGGGGGTGCAAACGCATGTACCTTTGTGGAGATGCGGGATAAGCCAATCAAGTTTTGGATTCTTCTGACTCCCCAGCTGTCGAGTAGTACCACCAGCTAAATTGAGCAGTTGTGACCTGGCACCACAACACGGCAAGTACCGGTACATTGGTCTGTGCGTCGACTACAACACCGCCGCCTCAATGTGTAATTCAGCGCTCAGGGAGCGTGATTTAAGTAATGCTAAAACACTCTAGCCTTTGAGCAAGTGATGAAATTACAACAGACTACATGCAATTCTTCAAGGAAATCTGAATGCTAATTAATCTGAATTCATGATTATTAATACCGGTAACAATAATTTTGGATACCATTCTTGGACATAAATTCGGGCACAAAATCGCTTCATTACGTACTGTATTCATGGTGTTGTACGTGTTGCTGGAGAGTTACATGCACGGGTCTGCATGACTTCGACGGCCAATTCGTACTGTAGCGATTTGATTTGTCGTATCGAACGTACTGATAATGCAAGCGATAGAGGTGACGTACTCGTGCGTCACCTTCACCCCGATCGATGAATGTATTAGCTTACGCTAGGGTTGATCTCTCAATGTCGGATTTTCAAATTCAATTCCTCATTACGGGAAACGATAGCAATTGATCAACATTTGAACGTAAATATACAATGGTAATCTAAATTGGCTGTGATTTAGTCGTGCTAGAAATTGCTTACTTCATAGCAATTTCTGATTAATTGCATGAGAAAAAACATTTATGACACTTAACCACCCGCCCAAACGGCGCAGGCTGCATTGGAGGTCCAACAGCTCAACCGCTTGAGGCTGCATTACAATAAATACCTATTAGAATACAGTTCGTCTGTCTTTCTGTCTATCACAAAAATGTATCATTGTTCAGAAAGCGAATTCGAGTGGCATTTATTTTTCAACCCTTTCGTTGAAATACCTAATTTCTGGTATTTTGAATTCATCCCTATCCAGTGTTGATGTTGCTCAAATTCTTGCCAGCGGAAAAGGAGAGCAAAGTGCAATCCGAGTGTGTTTGGTGGCCGTTCCTAGCGCAGTCGACCTGTTGCGCCCCTGATCTCAGTGCTCCTAATTCACTGTTTGGCCACAGCAAAAGTTGAATAATGTGCACCAATTATATTCGCATTCGAAACGACGAGACTTGCAGGACGAGGTAGGCTCAGTGCTATCGGAATATAAAACTCAACGCATTGGATAACGGAGAACATTGTAGTCGCTGTATTGCAATTGCAGATAAAAAGCGTGAACGACACTGAAAACCCAATCACGTTTTATAGAAGCCATTGCAGTCTTCAGTCAATGAGGCAGTAGCTTACGACAATGAATTTGACAACTCATGTAGCGCATACATGAGTTGCACATGAATCTCGAAACGATACAATGACAAACTCGAGTTCTATGGATATCCACCACTCCACGTTTGAGTAGTGCTTAAAACACGAGTCAGGTTCAGCTCCGGGATAAAGCTACCCCCTAGACTACAGCCTAGTCTGGATTTTATGTCTAGTTACAAGTATTAATAATAATACTACATGTTACTACATGTATCTGCAGTAGACAAGCATCCTTACTTAATTCGATTGTCAATTTGGTTTCCTGCACATTCAACTAATTCTGAGAGAAGGTTGTGCTCCATACAGTGTATGGCATACACTACATGCACACGATTGACGATAATCCAGGGATATAGTCGTCGTGCCGCAGCTACAGTGTCTTTGGAGACGACGTCCACGAAAGCCGTGAGTACTTGATCCGGTTCCAGCTCCGATTCGGATCAAGTTCATCCCGATCATCAATGTTCTTCAAGGTACACCGTTCAGTACCGCGTGTACTGTATCGCCTCGATTGCGGCTCACCATCTTACCTTCGGTGCCGGGCGTGCGCACCACACGGTCTCCGCTGTCAAATTTCGAGTCGTCGCGTGAGCGAGGCAATACAGCAGCGCCACGTTAATGTCGCCACCTGTACATGTACATGTAAATTCTTGTCAGTAATATCAGCCGAGCCAGACAAAATAGCACCAACTTGACAGGGCTGCGCCCTAACTCCAGACGATACAAGCTAGGCAAAGCAACTTGGAGCGGGATCAATACAACGACCTCCTCGTGACTCACAAGACAAAGCGGCTGGGTGGCTGCCGTAGATGCGTTTTCGTCGACCAGGAGATGCTGCGCCGGACCCTCTCAACAAAAGGCTCCAATACGTAGTTCACTTCTGAATTGGTCATTTCCAGACTACATCGGCCACTCGACGTCTGCACCTGTACGATGGCAAGTCCCGCCAACAAACT
The DNA here is from genome assembly GCA_008079305.1 of Phytophthora palmivora. Taxonomy (NCBI): domain Eukaryota; phylum Oomycota; class Peronosporomycetes; order Peronosporales; family Peronosporaceae; genus Phytophthora; species Phytophthora palmivora. Next base: position 678,147 of record VOQZ01000648.1, read on the forward strand.
CGACATTCTGTCGCCTGTAGCGACTGGAATGTCTCCGCGTTCCAAGGGTTTTGAGCCCATGAAGAGCCCCGACATCGAAGGTGGTGCACTGCGCGCTGGCGGTCCCATCAACGTCTGGAGTCGTGAATACATCGGTATCATTGTGCAGTACGCAGCCGTCGGCATGATCTACGGCACACTACCCGGGACTGTCTACCCATTCCTGTTCAACTACCTCAATATGGAAAGCACTCAAGTGGTGTCAGCCACTGTGCTGCTCAACCTACCGTGGTCATTCAAGCTTTTCTACGGCGTGATCACAGACTGTGTGCCGATCATGGGATACCGTCGTCGCCCGTTCATGATCATCGGCTGGACGGTGTGTTTCATCATGTTGCTGGTCATGGCCTGCATGAAGGCTGGAGATCCGTACTACCCAGAGTATGCCTACGCTTCAATGAACGTCACCACCTTGTCTCCTGAAGTTGTCGCTACTTTCAACACGGACGCTCCGTCCACTGGTAGCAAATTTATTGTTCTCATGATGATCGCTGCCATTGGTTATGTTGGTGCTGATGTCGCTGCTGATGCCATGATGGTTGAAGTTGCCCAGCGCGAACCCGAGGCCACTCGTGGGTACACGCAGACCACGATCTACATGGTTCGTACAGTCTTCGTGACCATCTCCAGCATCCTGACGGGTTTTGCGTTCAACGGCACGCACTACGGCGGTGATTTTGACTTCTCGTTGAGCTTCCCTCAACTAATGATCATCTTGACAGTTCTCTGTCTGCCTGTGATGCCGCTTACGTGGTTCTTCATCAAGGAGGAGAAACACGAAGGTATGGTATTCAGCAAGTATCTGAACGAGCTCTGGGGTCTTGTCCAGACGCGACCGGTGTACCAAGTCATTGCATACAAATTCTTCTCTGGCATCTTCGAGAACTTCACGATCACTTCATCCTCAGCCATGCAAGCCTACTGGGCTGGCGTGACGCCGCTAAATGAGAAGATCCTGACCATTATTGGTAACGGTATCTTCGCTATTACACTTTACTTCACGGGCAAGTATGGTCTCCACTGGAACTGGCGGTGGATGCACGCTACCATGATCATCGCTGTAACTGTTTTGGACTCCTTCGTGACACTACTTACGACATGGGATGTTATTCGCAATCAGTGGTTTTGGCTGGGTGTTCCAGTCGTGGAGAACCTCCCTAGTGGTTTGGCTTTCGTGATCGGCACGTACGTGATCGTGGAGTTGGCCGAGGAAGGCAACGAGGGAGCTGTGTACGGCCTGATCGGCTCTGTCACCAACCTCGCCACTCCATTTGCCAGCACTATTACCAAGAACGTGGACAGCTCCTTCGACGTTGCCAACGCCGACATCGCCAGTGACACCAATCACGTTCGCTGGGAGGTGACGTACATCCTCATCATTCGTTATACCATGAACTTGGCCGGACTACTCTTCCTGCCACTGCTACCTAAGCAGAAGGCAGAGACCAACGAGCTCAAGCGCAATGGAGGTTCCAGTCGCATCTTGGGATTCGTGACGCTGGCGTATTTCGCCTTCGCCCTCGTGTACTCCACTATGGTCAACATTATGTCCATCTTCCCATCGACCTCTTGCCTGCGTATTGCTGGTGGAACTGGTTGCTAACAAAACTAAATACCCATTCAATACAACAAAAAAGGCAACTTCAACATGTCACTCTTACGAGGTACTGGTGAGTGATGGTGTATCTCGACACCAACAAGTTTACCCTCACTTGTCAATCTTCCAGCTCCTCCACAATGACCACCGAGTGTTCGTCGTCTGCCTTTGCAGCTCCCTCTCCTCGTCTATCCGACGACTTAAGTCAATTTCTAGATTCTCTGGAACGCACTCAAGCTGCCAATACAGTCGTGCACATGAGTACAGGCCGTCACCAGCTCGATACTTTCGTACAGCAACAAAATGTCGGCGCTACAACTTTTGAGGACCTCCTAGAGAGAGATTCTTTACAGTGGGAAGAGCATGTCGCCAAGGCGAAGGATGACAATGACGTGAGGGTGCAGGAGCGTCATGTGCTGCCTCATTTGCTGCCGGGGCTGCAGATTGTGCATGATATCAAGGTGGGAAAGCCAGGAAGACCTGATGATGCAGTGTACCTCAAGTCTCAGTACGCTAGAGAGTGGCTACCACGTGGCAATTGCATTGCCGAGTGGGAAACAAACGATAGAAAATACTTTTTCCCACTAGTTCGTGGATACAGGAAGTTTACAGGACAAGAAGATGACGGAGAGCTCAAGAAACACGCTGAGACTGAAGACGAGGAGCTGTCGAAGTTCTTTACCAAACCACAAGCACAGAGCAAGTGGGTGATCTCAACAACCAAGGAGAATGGAGAAGCGGGTCACTTGGCTGTGCTTAAACGCAGCGACGGCGAGTTTGTCTATGTTCTTGGATCGAAAAACACTCATTTGATGGTGCAGACAGTTGAGGATATCGAGCGTGCTCGAGAGACTCAGAAGAAAGAAGGGGGGAACGACCCGTTTTTTAGTGCGGCACCGATTGCAACTGCCATCTTGAGCATGTTGTTTGCACTGGAACAGTGGAAACGTAAGTTACTGTGTGAATTCTTATGGCAAACACGTACCACTGCATCATTCGAGATGTTGTGTCCTAACCACCAGCACGTACAGCTACTGGACTACTTATCCGAAGACACCCCTGTGTTCTACGGGCTGTCTCTGATGACCCTTAATTCACCTGAGGGTGCCGAGATTTGTGTGAATCCTGTATTGGTGTACGAGTTCATGCGGGCGCTTGGAGTGCGCACTGTGACCTATGATATCGTCGAGTTCAATGAGGATACTTTTGGAGCCGCACTAGAGCGCAGTAAGTGTGCCTACCAGCATGAAGGCGGTGTTCATTTGTTCTTGGACGAGAATGCTGCCGTGATTGGTATGCAGAAGCACAAAAGTGTTTGGTACGTGTGTCTACGTGCGATTCGGGAGAAAGCAAAGACGTTCTGTCGTACACTCAACTCCAAGAAGGCCCCGAAGGGCCGAGCCAAAACGATGACTCCGAAAGAAACACTGAAGGTTGGTAAGGAGTCGGTGCAGAAGCGCTTTCAGGCTATCCCAGGATTCCTTCACATCTCAGAGGAAGTCTCCAACGCCTACGCAACTCTTGGCGAGCAGTTCCTCGAGTATCTGTTTGACGAAGAGCTATTCCGTGGAGTTGTGGTTGGTGAAGAACAGGAAGCTGTGTGCAAACAAGTTGCCACGGATGTTGCTGACCTCTTTCCTGTCGTGTGGAAAAGGTTTCTTGATCACACCGGTCTAAGCGATGATATCCATCGGCACTAGACATAGAAAACATAGATTATTGAAGGGTGCCTAAGCTGAACTCGAAGATCAACTGTGAAATAAACCATAGCAGCCCACTCATGTTTGGCTAGTCTTGTCTTGCCACCACCACGTTTTAACCGTGCCGTCGTGGGAGCTCGAAGCGAGCAACGCCTGCTTCTCATGCCAGCGAGCATTATAGGTAACTCCGCGGTGACCAGAAAGCCGCTCTAGTAGCTTGCCGGTAGCCACCTCCCAGACATACACGTAGCCGTCCTCGGATCCACCCAAGACAAAACTTTCGCGAGGGCCAAATGATGCTCGCACGATGTTTTTCGCAGTATTTTGGTGGCCCTTGAAGCGCTGAAGTGGTCGTTGTTCTGAATGACGGCTGCCTGAAAAACTGCTGCTTCCTCCACTTATACTACCGATAGCACTCAGATTGCCACTGCTGCCACCGCCTCCAGATACCCCAACGCCGTTGGCTGAGGAATAGCCAGACCCATATCCATTGCCGAAAGCGCCATTACCCCCCACAGAGTAACTGCTGAGCGATCCACTTGAACCGCTACTCGACGCTCCACTACTTAACCCTGTCGTCAGGTGAGCACGAGGAGTATGAAGCATACGCAAGTCCCATAGTCGATTACTATTGTTTCGTGAGCCACTCAATAGCGTGTAGCCATTCGAAGCCATTGAGATAGAAGTAACCTCGCCAAGCGTCTGACGTAATGTGTGGACGCATAGACCACTAAGGATATCCCACAACCGAATGGTGCCATCCTTCGATCCGCTAACAATGAAGTTGGCATGCCTGTTGAATTGGACATCACACACAGATGCAAAATGGCCCCGGAAGGTCTTCGCTACAGCACCAGTGGCAATATCCCACAAACGCACACTCTGATCGTAGCCTCCAGTTACCAAATGCGTCTCGCTTGGGTGTAGGTTAACCGTGTAAACATCGCCACCGTTTGGACTCATGAGTGTGGTTAAACACTCTGCAGACGTGACCGAGTAATTATGAGGCAGCGTTGCTGCCGTCGCAATTGCAGCAGTAGCACCGGTTGTAGCAGCGGCAGCTGCTTCAACTGCAGATATCATCACGTTAGCTCCACGTTGACCATTTAATAAATCGTTGTCATCACTTTGAGCTTGTTGAGCGGCAGCACGTTCGGCTAGAGCAGCACGCAAGTCCCAAACCTTCACCGTACCATCTCCTGACCCTGAATAGAGGTGCTCGCCTGATGCACTCGATGTTAGATACCAGATTCTGGACGAGTGCCCAAGCAAATCTCGTGTCCATTGCCGACAAACAGTACCAGAGGTCTCATTCGTTTCCTCTTCACCGCTTTCCTGCTGTACATCCGGCAGTTCGGTAGGCCAAAGTTTGATTGTGGCATCACTGGATCCTGAAGCCAGCAGTTCACCATCAGTACCTACAAACGTGACGAATTTCACATTCTGCAAGTGCCCAACGTAGGTGCTCTTTACAGCGTTCGGCAACACCTCACATTCAAAATCCCTCAACAGCGTCGTAACCTTGGGAATAGTCTTCGGGTGGTATCGACTGAACTCCATCTGATAAGCCACACTCTGGTGCAGTAACTGTACTAGTCGATTGTCCGGCATAGCCACTGGCGGCGGGGTCATGGCTGTATCTCCATCCTGTTGAGGCGAGATCACCTCCTCCAATGCGAATGTCGCTCTCAACTGCTCTACGAGTTTCTCTCTAGACCTGACAACACCTTCCCAGTCACGAAAGGCATCTGACTCTCCTACAGCTTTGCAGGTAAGTAGATAACAAAGCTCCTTGAACTCATGACGACTGGAACTTGTGGCAGCCGCCACCTTCTCCAGCGGCTTGAGGTGCGTGGTGAGGAAGGTGAAGGCCTTTTGGTATTCTTGTCGGTCAATAAGTTCCAGGTATTCCTGTTTACAGACGGCATAGAGGAAGCCTTGATGAGCCGCGTGGAACTTCTTGAGGTGTTTGCCCAGCAACTTGGCCACGAGGTCCCAGTCCCCGTCCATGATGGCGGCACTCAGACGTCGCAGTGCCTCTCGTTCTTGCAATCTTCCATGGCGTTTGACGTTCGCTTCGTCTTGGATTGTGGCGCTGGACATGGCGAACCCTTCCTGTTGTAGATACTGCGTGATCAATGCCAATAATTCCTGCTTTATATGCGTGTCCTGCTCATCAAACGTCGCCTCTGGGGGAATACTAGTACGGTGGTGACCTACGTGAGACCATTGCGCCGCTCCGGAGCTCACGGAGCTCGCGCTGATCCGCCTGCTGGTGGGGGGCAGCGGAGGTGTCGGAGGCGGTGCGCTCATGGTAATGTGAACGCTAAGTTCGCATCAAGTGCGCACTTAACACTGTTTGAGTACAAGCCGAGAATAAATGAGGACAACATTACTTATTACTCAGCACTTCCGTCGGTGCTTTAGTGTGTAGACTAGCTGGCTTCGATGTTGTCGTGCTCTTCTACATCGAACACGATACCTATAGGGAAAAAGTCACGCGAGGTTGAAGCTTCCAATACTGGCTAAACTCGGTCGTGACGTAAAGCTCGATAAGCAACTGGAGCTGACAGTCATGGACGACATTCGAGCCCAGTAGGCATCATCATTATCGTCGTCTTCCTCTTCTTGATGACCAACGAGTTCCTCCCTTGCAATAGTCATCACATCACAACTCTCGACTGCGTTCAAGCACAACACACAGAACGAGCGCTTTCGCTCTAGAACTGTGTGTTGGTCGGGTGCGAGGGCGACGACGGTCTTCTTGATCGCGCACTTTGAACAAACTGGGAGCTCACAACTCGAGCAAGTTCGTCGAATGGATATCAAGAAGTTCGAAGCCTTGTGACACACTGTACATCGAATCGGCTCATTCGAGTTGCGGGGTCTCAGTCGACTAGATGGGACGACGAAGTCGTCGAGATCGTCGGCAAACGAGTACGTTCTAGATGACAGAGAGCTCCAGCCGCAATTCTTCCGCACCTTCCACGATAACTTCTTGGCTAATGCACACGTGCTCTTCCGTGCGTAGGCCGACCACTGCGTTGCGATGGTCTGGAGTGACATGTTCTTGAGCACTTCGTTCTTCGTCTTGAAGTCGAAGAAGCCGCGCACATAACATTCAACGGTGGCTGGTGTTTTCTGGCGGTACAGTGCACACACCGACATGTTTCCGCGCTCAATGTCATGCGTCATCTCAAAACTCGGGATATTGGATAGAGCCACTGAGTGGGAGATGCTATAACCGACCTGCTCGCGTCCGCGAACACCAATAATCCCTGTGGCATCCAAGGACACATAGTCACGACCCTCGTACAACCGCCATTTCACCGCTACGGTTCGGAACGGGTCCTCAAAGCTAGGTCGTACGATTTCGTAGAGTACTTTACAGTCTCGAACGCTGTCCTTGGTACATGCCGATTGGATCTTCATTGCTTCGTCGGTGGTAGCTACTGCCCCATACATAATGTCATCCAACTTGCCCTCAATGGTGCCAAGTAACAAGAGCTGTGGCGTCGCAGGGCACTCGACTGTGGATGAAAGACGCTCATTGTAGATGCGAACGTTGCCTCGCCGGCGAACTTCGCGCCACCGCTGTGGGTCAGCCCGACCGTCCTTTGTGACCACGAGGGTGTTGTACTGGGCGATGTTGTGTCCTGCGAGTGTGCCCGCTAGTTTCTGTAGCATGTTGCAGTCTTGCCTAGAAATCGTAGGCTCCGGCAGCAAGTGTACGAGCCGCATGTCTGTAATGTTTGCTGCAGGGCTCTAAAGTGACAGTGACGATCAACTAAGCACTCGATGTTTCAGTGTGCGGGCAAACGAAACAAGCGAAGCCAAACGAAGTGAAGAAGCTAACGAAGCAAACGAAGCACTGTAGCGTTTTACGAACAAATTATAACGTCTAGGTCTGTGCTGAATCTCCAAGAAGAGTCAGTAGGCAAGAATAACAAGCCTTGGTGCCGAACTTCTTATCCGATGTACGGAGCTGAGATGGAGGTCGGAAGTGGTGCAAGGTGCCCAAGCTGGTCAGTGAAGACTGCGTGTGCCTCCGTCTCGGTGCGTCCGAAGATTATAACTTCCCAAATATCCGGAGGTCAACTAGAACGACTCCGTGATTCCAAAGCGGGAACTTTGACAACAGTCTGCAACTCGATCATCTCATACTCTATCTACTCTCGTGCGCATCGGTGCTCGGCAGTCGGTGCTTGGAGACTTGTACTGAATCGCTAAGACACGGCCACACGTATTTGCTGACCATCAACTCGGTGTTTCGCCTTCTATAATCGAAATGCGCACCGGGACTAAACTTCGAGCTAGCTGTCGACTGTGACTCGCGTCACGACTCAGAATTGCTTTCGACGGGTCGATGGCAAGTAGCTCGAGTAGCTGCAACTACGACGCACCGAATTCTACCGCTCTGTTCAGTCCCTGACCGATATGCGTTTCTCCAAGTTGTTGTCGACTCTGGAGCCGACCAAACAGGACGCCACCATGCTGCACAACCTCGCCGAGACGCTGGCGACCCACAATATCGAGCAATACAACACACTGGTTGTCACCAAGGACGGACTTGCAGACCCTACGAGGTGGCGTGAAGTCCGTCGCCGAAGCGGAGCACGAATTTACAAGGAACGTCTGTGGTCTACTAAACAGGGACCGACTACGCCTCAGTTGCTACTTCTCGGTACATTAGAAGGAAACCTCGAGGACATCATGTACGGAGTAGTGGCCACCACAGACGAGGCCATGAAGATCAAGTCTGCCTGCACGAACGACGGTGTTCAGGAAAGCAAGTTGCTGTGTGAAATTCTACGACCGACATTTGAGGACCCGTTCCGTCACATCAGCGTTAGGTGGAGACTGTACGACTCAAAAAGTGACTTCGTATCCCTCGACGCTACTGGAATAGTTGAGACCGCAAAGCGTGAGCGGGTCGGCTACAATATCTCGCACTCGGTTGCTTTTCCTGAAATCCCAACTTTTGAAATTGAGTACGGCATCGAACGTCTTAACATGTCCGTTTGCTCACTCTACCGCCAGAAAACACCCACAACGATCGAGTGCTATGTCCGAGGCTTCTTCGAGTTCCGGACGAAAAACGAGATGATCGGCAATTTGACGCTCCAGTCGATCGCTTCCCAATGGGCTGTCTTCTCACGCAAAAGTGAGTGCGCGTTGATGAAGAAGCTCGCGTGGAAATTGCGAAAGAGCTATGGATGGACCCCTTCATCGTCAAGGACGTACTCGTTTGCCGATGACTTGATCGACTATCGAGTGCCATTGAGAAAATCCTCTCACTTGGCAACAAGGGTTCTTGTCACCGCTCGATGTGAGCTATGCCGAAAGAGATCACGCTTTTTGGCCACTTGCAAAAGTTGCAATCGCCCAATCTGCTCTAGATGCTACACGAAAAAACGAGTCTGTGCGGTAGCTCCTGACCGAATCTCTATTCTCGAGAAAAAGCGTACGTTTTGTTCGGAGTGCATCAGTGAAGTCCATAACACCAGCGCTCTCTCCATTGCGCAAGAGGAATTCCTAGCAGAACGTGAGGAGCGCGAAGAATCCTGTTGGAATTCCACACGCCGCTTGTCATGGAGCAGCGGCACATCTACCACCACTTTCTGCCTGTCTGGCATACGACAGCGATCTAGTAGCATCTCCAGCATTACTAGTTCGCGATAATAGAAGTACTTCGAAGTAATAAATATCGAGAGAGATGTCGATCGAATTCGTTGTATACTTGAAAAAGTCTTCACATTACAGATTGAGTTGTCCACACAAGAGACTAAACGAAAGATGTTACTCTTTATACGTGCTGCTAGTTGAGCATCATTAGCCATCGAGTGTACTTGAAAACAAATACGGTACTTAAGTAGTTTACTTGTTCATCCTACTCATCGTTAATTAAGCAGCCATAGAGTTGCGACTGATTTGACTTCGACTGTTGATTCGGCTGCGACGGGAGACAGCACTCTGCATGAAGCTGGCCCTGGATGCTCGAGCCATTTCCTGGGCTTTGGCCATACAAGCTTCATGGTACGCCTTTGAACTGGCCAGCTCTTCTCGAGCCACTTCTAAGGCATCACTGTTGGCTGCATCTGTGAGGCACGTCGAGCAGAAACTCCGCTTCTTCTCGAGTACAGTGCGTTGGTCTGGAGCTACGATACACACGAGTTGTTTGGAGCAGCATCGAGTACATACTTGTCGGGAGCAACTTTTGCACGTCTTGTAATTTGTGCCCAGGAATCCGAAGCTTCTTGAGCATACCGCACACCGATTCCGAATGGGTGCTGGTGGTTGCTGAGTAAATGAAGGTCGGTCATTAGTTAGTGACAACGACGTCGTGCAACCCGAGCTCTTGCGCATGCGCCACACCAGCTTCTTCATCAACGCGCATTCACGCTTTCGAGCAAAGCTTGCCCACTGCGCTGCGATTGCCTGAAGCGACATGGTGTTGACCATTTCATTTTGTGTGTGGAAGTCGAAGAAGCCACGCACGTAGCACTCGACGGTCGTTGGGGTCTTTTGGAGGTACAGCGAGCACACGGACATGTTTCCTCGCTCAATGTTGTCCATGCCTGGGATCTGCGCGAATGCAACCGAGTGCGAAATGTTGTAGCCAATTCGTTCGCGTTTAACTGTGTGAGCGATGCCGGTGGTGTCCAGCGACACGTAGTCGCGCTGGTTGTTGTAGAGACGCCACTTGACGCTTACGTGGTGGAACGGGTCCTCCACGGTAGGTTGCACCAGCTCGTGCAGCACTTTGCTGTCGATGATGCCGTCCTGGGTGCAGGTAGACTTGATGCGGATTGCCTCGTCCGTAGTGGCCACAGCGCCATACATGACGTCATCCAGAGTGCCTTCGATCGTGCCGAGCAGCAACAATGATGGTGTCATCGGCAGACCGTTGTGGCGGCTGCGTTCGCGGTAGATACGTATGCCGTCCTTGCGGCGCAACTCTTTCCAGCAGCGACTATCGGCAAAGCCATCCTTGGTCTTGAGCAGCGTGTTGTACTGCTGGATGTTGTGCACTGCGAGCGTTTCGGCCAGCTCGCGCAACAGGTCACCGTCCTGCTCCGACATGGCCAGTTGCGGCGGGGCCAGCTCCGTGATCGACTTCATGGTCTGATTCGTGCTGGACTCTCGCGTTATGCTCAAGCGTTTCGCGGTAAATGTGTTTGTGAGCCAGGAACAGCGGCTGTAGTCCGCCTTGAAGCGCCCCGACTAAGAAGTTCTTAGGCGTTGCAGCACCAAGGACAGGCGTGGAGCAAGTTGCGCAAGTGGCCGGCGCAGATGAGCCTCGGTCGAGTCATTCGTGGCGTTGCTTTCACTGCCTCCAGTCCACGCGCTGAACCGACGAAAAGTTCGATTCACCAAAAGCTTGGTACGAAACAAAGCAACTTTGCCATATACGGGTATGCTAAGCTGCATTCAACGAAAACAAACACGTACTGCGTCATTGGGTCTCTCGCGAGTCATATCATCGAAATCACTTGATCACCACTCGCTACACTCCAAAGAGTGCTCGAAACACATAATGTGTGCGTACATGTAATATAAAGGTGTTAGTCTGTGTGGGGTCGTCGTAGCCTTGACTGCTTAGGTGTGTGGTATGTTTTTTTGCACAGCTGCATCAGCCTTCAACTTGCTTCGAGTATGTTCATCTACAGATAAGGTAGGCAAGACGTATTAGTCTATCGCCGAATTCTTGACAAGCTCAACGACTCATGTAGTTGGTATTGTAAACTTTGGTCTCATTTACGGCGAGATTATCGTTTAAAGTACCATCCTTTGGCAAATTTTCAATGAATAAGATCGATGGGGTCGCGCACTGAAATGAAGCCAGAATGATCACGGGCACTTGACCTAGCACTAGAGTAATTGTGCGGGCGCGTCCAGGTCAGGTCATTGCCTCGACCCAACATTGGACTGTTGGGATTGGCATTGCCAATCTTGACTGACCAACCAATTTGCATTTACGGTGACTGCCAGGTCCACTGCAAGGTTGCGGCATAGCGCCTACGCCGCAGGCGAATGGCGATGAATACTTTTGCAGTGGTCACTGGCCTTCTGCAACTATTCTTCTCTTTGAAGCGGGATCTCACTGTTTTCGCTGGCGGTCATCCCGGCACACAGAGATAGTTGCCTCCGAGTGCGTCGTCGCTAGCGACAGATGCTGAGTGATCTCGTGGGCAAGGGCGCTTGCAGACGATGATGGAGCTTCACGGATCTACATCTCAGACATGCTACTTAGGACTAAAGTCTCCGTTGACGTCAGCTACAATACCCGTTATTTGTTGAACAAGTTGCGTCACGCCTGGCAGGGTCCTTGCGCACGACGGGCGCTGGTTGCCTCTCACCGAACGCAATGGAACTTCCAATGGGAAACAATGGCTTCGTGTGCTGTCTTGCTACCAAACCATTGCCTTTAGATACGTACATGCGGCTACTAGCGTGTCTCGATCAAAGGGTCTACCTCCGCAGAGTCTGTAATACAGACCGGCGTAGCGACCAACGATCATCTTTAGCGCAACAGCCTGTTATGCCTTGGTGTACACCTGTACTCGTTTCCTTTTGACAAGTTGAAGTCGTTTGGCTCAGTTCTGCATAGATGCGCACTGTCTGCCAGTGCTACTCTCGCGCGACGGTCATCAAAAGATAAAAAGTCGATTTTTGACGTATGGCGAGGCACGGCAGCCGTGCCCATGCATTTCGGAGTCATGACCATGATCAACATGAAGAACAGCCCCAAGTATGCGCACCGGACGTCTCTGTATTGACGTCAATGACGAGCACGGTTGCGTGGGAGAAGACCGCAGTCGCTTGGGATGTCTTCAACGTGGCTTAATGTTCTCGCGCAGTGCACTGGGTGCTCAGTGCACCTACGGCATGTGTGTACACAGAGCATCGTGGGCTGGGAGTCACTCACTGAGTGACCTAGACGTTCGACTCGATGCAAGAGTGGAAACGATTCATGCACCTTGAATCCTGCTTCATTATGTTACCTCTCTTGATATCGCGAGCTTGCTGTGGGCTCATACAAAACTAGTGCTTGAAGCGCTAAAACCCGGTATATGTTGGCATGAACTTGAGATGTTAGTTACATCGTGACGAAGAAAACCAATGCACAATTTGAGCGTATTACGTCAATACTAGAGTGATGAGTAAGGACTGAAGATGAGAACCGTATAAGGATCAAATACTGCTTATCATAGGGCTGTTTCTACGGCCCAAATAGTGGGCGGGGTGATATATGTGTGATATTTAACCTGTCGACAACTCCAATTTGAGTATGTCATTGACAATCGTCTTGTATATTATTCTGGAGGTCGTAATTTACCAAAAGACAAGTTGAGGATCGACACTTGTACTTATAAACTGCTGATGGAACACCTGGATGCACGCGATGGCGCGCTCATCGACTATTATCTTTCACCAACAGCAATCGACACCAATAAATCTCATGAAAGACCCGAAGATGATTGGGTTAAATTTTTTTTTTTGAGATTGCTCAAGGTTTATTGTAATCACTTAACATCGCTAACGTAAAGATGATTGGGTTAGTATCCAAGTTCTGCAGGACGCTGACCGTCACATTGCTAGGTGTGCGAGTTCGACCCGGTAGACCAATGGTGATTACGGCTAACTACAAGCGTTTCCTCGGCGAGTTTTGCTGCGCCAAAGTGTTGGCGACTTAATTGCCATTTTCTTCTGTACTAATAGTTGTACTTTCAGAACCCCTAGTAAAAATTGTTCACAACCCGAGCTTTAAGCAGGGTGTGTGCGCGGCCTTGGCAGGATTGGTAATTGCTCAAGTGTGGCGAAAGTCCTCATTACAACCGTAGACGGTATTTCGGTCTGACCCATACAAGTTCAATACTGTCTAGCATCACAGCGGCTTTGGGCAAAAGGTAAAAAAAATTAATTTTTAGCATGTCATGGGATAGAAGTGGCTACAGAATGGCTACATGTAATTAAAAAGAATAAATTTCGAAGTAGCCTTAGCGACTAACACGTCATTCCGGCGCAGCAACCGAGTCGTATGCTGCCGTCATACTCCCCCAAGGGTCGCAAGCGTTCACAGCAGCTGCAGCTCTGGAAGCGCACAGGGCTCCTCATCGGTGCCATCATCCTGTCGCTCTTCCTGTGGGTGCAGTATACCATTCTTACGACCAGTTTGGGTGGCGTCCCGACACACGTGGGCGAACTACAGGGCGCCACGAAGCAGGTCTCACAGCACAATGAGCAGGCGCATCTGCGAGGCAACGAGCACATCCAAGCACAAGAACCAGCAAAGGACAATGCAGCTAACCCGGTATCAGTAGGAGGCGGAGGGGAAGGAGCAGGCCACATCGAGGAGATGCTGGCGGACGAGGACGTTGCTGACGTAGAGGACCCCAACCAGACTGTCACGGCAGTGCCGTCAGAGCAGCAAGAAGCGCGACGTCTCGCTGTCCGCAAGGCCATGAAATTTGCATGGGGAAACTATGAGGAGCACGCATTCGGAGGGGACGAAGTGGACCCGAAGAGTGGTTGGAAACTCAATAACGTCTGGGGAGACATCGCTTGCTCACTGGTGGACGGAATGGATACGCTCTGGATTATGGACTTGAAGGATGAATTCCAACGTGCCAGAGACTACGTGGCTAACCAACTTGATTTCTCGCATTTGGGACGTGATGGTAACAAGGTCTCTGTGTTTGAGACTATCATTCGTGAAGTTGGCGGGCTCTTGAGTGCCTTTGATCTCTCTGGCGATACTATTTTCAAGCAGAAAGCTAAAGACCTCATGGATCTTCTTACACCTGCTTACGACGAGCAAGAGGGCGTATTTTACACGTTGTTCAACCCGTACACGAAAGAAAAGACTTTCGCATCATGGGCTGGATACCGGTAAATGTCGCCTTGTATCCATAAATGTTAATATCGATTTACTAATATGTGTTTGATGTTACAGGGCTCACATTGCTGACGTGGGCACGCTCCAACTCGAGACTCGGTATCTATCGGATATTACAGGGGACCCGAAGTACGCCGAGATGGTAGGAAACTTCAGTTAAAGCATTGCTCCTGTTGATATCTGAATCGTTGTGTTTTTTGCTGTACACGCAGGGTGACGCCTTCTACCAGATTTTAAAGCGCGAAGGATCATACAAGAACACTGGATTGTTTCCGGTGCATTTTAATTCTGGCTTGGGGAAATTTGATTCTCGAGGGAGCGTTATCACACTGGGCGCGTTGGGAGACTCATTTTATGAGTATTTATTGAAAGTGTATATTTACAGCGGCAAGCGCGAAGAGGACGAATACCTTCGTGATCTCTACGATGATGCGGTGAGGGGAATGGAGGAGCACCTATTGTACTTCTCCATCCCAGATGACCTTTATTTCTTGCAGGAAATGAAAGTGCCGTCGTTCTCGGTGCGTTACTCTAGTGCGGTACAGCATCTCTAAATACGGCTGCTGACATCGTGTGTGTTGGATTATATTGCAGGCTGTCCAGCGGATGGATCACCTCCTGTGCTTTGTCCCTGGACTATTGGCTCTGGGAACGCTCTCCGAGACAGAGGATCATGCGAAGAACACGAAACATCTTGAGCTGGCTGAGAAACTTATGGAAACTTGTTACCAGTTCTACCACCGCCAACCAACAGGACTGTCTCCTGATATCGTGAGTTTCCCTAAGATGCGGGTAATTGATCCAAAATATCGTCTTCGACCTGAGACTATCGAGAGTCTCTTCTACCTCTACCGCGTCACAAAGAACCCCAAGTACCGTGAGTTTGGCTGGGAGATTTTTGAGGCACTGGAAGCCCATGCCAAGGTCAAACACGGCTACGCTGCTGTTCTTGATGTCACTCAATTACCGGCGCAAACGGAGAACAAGATGGAGAGTTTCTTTTTGGCGGAGACGCTCAAGTACCATTATTTGTTGCAGGCACCTGAAAGTCTCATTCCGCTGGATAAGTACGTGTTCAACACCGAGGCGCACCCTCTCCGTATTCGCAGGAGGAGCTAACTAGTCTCAGGTCAACTCAAAAATAAGAGTGTTGCATAACTATTGATGTTGGATGAGATGTCCACAACAAAAATGCCTCGTAGCGATGTTTTGTTTGGTGAATGAATCTCTACAGGACAAGTTCACCTGACCAGATCACATCAGCCTCACACTTGCAACTTTTTAGGGCGAAACTCTGCAGCTTGACTTCAAATTATGCTGGCACCATCGTTGATGGAGCAGCTACTGGTGGAGGTAGGGAGCTGCAAGACGGCAGTGACCAAAGCAGCGCTGCGTTGTCTCGTGCAGCCAACATATCATGATCCGTTCCGACAGGTGAGCATTAAGTGGCAACTTTTCAGCTCACGCGACTACGTGTGTTTGGACACCACCGGATGTGCGCACGTCTAGACTGGCGAGCATGTGGGCTACAGCTTGTCGCATTAAAAATCTGCAGTAGCACGATAGTATCCTTTACTGCTGTCTTCGTAGATGCTGAACCTCATTGGAATGACTTTTGCTATGTCGGGAAAACAAGCAACCATTGACAATGTCAATTATGACGATTCGACATACAGAACAAAGTTTTCTCTTCCCATATACATTCCCAATCAACGTCTACATGGCCAGCTTGTGTCTCTGTAGGAAACTTTTTCTCCAGCTCACAGATGCCGTGAAGAGCGCGCTATCAATACCCAGTTCCTTGGCCACTTCCACCGCGTGCTCGGACAGCATCGTCCCTGTTACGGGCACCCCCAGCTTTTGCAGCGAGCGTAGCCACACAACGATGCACTTCTCGGCATCTTCACTGAGTGTGAGCCCAATTCCAGGCTTACGTAGGCGATGCGACTTGGCGGTACTCACAGACTCACAGGCTTTCTCAATTTTATCGCGGTCTTTGATCCAGGCATAGATGACACGCTTCTTGCTACGCTTGGCCTGCACCGACAGCGACGGGAAGAAACGCTCAACGGTCGACGACATGTCGCCATTCTCCTCATAGTGTTTGATCACCGCTAGCCGAGTTTCGAACGTTGTGGACGAGCGCACATTTTTCCGTTCCTTGCGCCCACCTCCTTCTTTGAGTGGCTGCCTTCCCATATGAGTTTGGTAATTGACTGTGAGTTCCCACTTGGAACTCACACAAATCGATTTACAAGCAACCGAATCGACTTTGGAAGGGACTGAGAATTGATTTCAGAAATAAAGCTTAATTTAATTAAAAAAGCTAAAAGTACGTCTTAGAGTACACAGCTACTGTATTTCTGCAAAATACTAGTGCCAGGCCTCCCAACATTTGATTTGTATTTCCCCGCCTCAACATGATGGGGCCACTTAAGCATATCAAGCGCTTATTGGTATAACTTTCGCGCTAGCTCTAGCTCTAGCTCTAGCTCTGGCTAGTGCGTTGGCAGTTCGGATCGGCGCAAGCTCCCTGAAGTATTTGATGTAAGTCAGTAATGCGTCGTAGTTTTGGTGATTCTCCAACTTGCTTCCTGATAAACCCGCTAGCTTGAGGGACTTCATGACATCTTCTAGAGGGGTCCCGGCCATCGCCCATTGCGTCAAAACCTCTTTGGTCTTCTTTTCGGATTGGATACCCGTGCCAAAATCTGCATATTGCCACTTTTTCATCCCCTGCTTGTACTCAGCAAACCACTTGCTATATGTCTTGAACGCCCTCCAGTTTTGGTGAACGACTTGCTCGTTTTTAGGCAAACCCCATACACCAAGATATTTCCCGACCTTCTCTACTGAGTTATCCGCTACAATCCACGCGAGTAGCATCTCCTTCGTTTTTTCCTCAGTTTGGTAGCCCGAGCCAAAATACGCATACGGAACCTTTTTGCCATTGGAGTGCTCCCATTTCATCCGCTGATATTTGACGAGGGCGTTCCAGTTTATATGCTCCAGCATTTGATTGAACGATAAATGCGACGGCATAGCTAGGTACTGCTCCTTAACTTGCTGCACGGATAACCCCCTTTCCAGAAAAAACTTCAGCCAGGCCTTCGTCGCCGTTTTATCGAGAAGAAATCCCTGGATACTCGAAATCGCTCGCTCTTCATCATTCTTGACTGTACCAGCATTTGTCACCTTACCGGTTCTAAGAAACCTGTTGTTGTATTCATAGTTTCGATTTGAGTCGATGATGTTTGACGATATCTTTGATGAGGTGTCAGGCTCGATGAGGAAAGCTTCGCTGGTAGCAAGAAGACCTATTCCAGCTGCGAGTAGGAAGTACCTGAGACGCATGCTGAAGGGATGTTGCAGATTACCGCCTTCGAAGAGAATTTGCGAATGTAAGAGATGACCTTGGCAATCGACCAGTACAAGCGGAGTAAACAACCAGTCAATCGTATACCGTAGACAGTAGACCGTAGACTTGTTGTTGTCCACCGTACTATCTTTACCACGGTACTGAAACTCATCAACGTTCACAGATTCTCTTTGGAAGCAAATACCGCCTGGTTTTCCCATCTACATACCCTTTCCAATCTCGAATTTATCACAAGATACGGAGAAGCATGATTGAGGGATTGCGATATGCTCAGTTTACAATAATGGTACACTTAAATAATAAAAACATGAGCAAAGTTGCTCGCATACTTATGTGAAAGGTCAATTCAATGAATACTCGCGTTGTCGCAAACGACAACAACATCAAAAAGGGAAACACCCTCGTCCATCAATCCATCGAGTAGATCACGGACAAAGTTGTCGATGGCGTCAGCATCATTTGCGCCCCAACGATACTGTACGTGCTCCAGTCCTGAAGCCGAGATGCATGCGATAACATTGAGGTTCTCCCAACGAGAACCAGGGCGGACAACAACAGCGCGAATACCACGACGACTCCACCCATAGTTCCGAGTACAGAATAAATTGAAATTAGTTTCATCAAAATACACAATGCGTTTTCGCTGCGCTTGTACTTGCAGCTGTCAGAACACGTTGGCGTTGATCTTCTGTGTACAGTAGCGCTTGTACTTCATAGCTAAAGATAAAATGAACGCGGTGGCGCGAATGGAACTGCTGGTTGTGCTCGCGCGGATCGAGAGTTCTAGAAAGATCGAATACCTCTGAGAATTAGTACACATCCCTATATAATATAATACAGGTTTTCTTGTTTTGATTGGAGTAGTTCTTGTTTTGATCGACAGAATTCTGAATTTGATCGGGAAATGGTGTATCACGAGTCGTGATTCACGACACACGATCTGTATCCGTATCACGAATCGTGAATCACGACACACCACATCACCCCTGTCCTGGTATTCGAGAGGCGTTTCAGATGCTTAAGCTCCTGTTGCTTGAGCTACTCCGGCGATGGTGGGGGCAGGGTCTAGTGATGTCGATTCATATTTAATATGAATTTGGTATTTACTATGAATGGGATCCCTTGCATGCTATCGCTGTCTTGTTGTGTGCTGAGGATTTTGTTACTAATATGAATTGGACCTGTCGCTGTCCTGGATTCTGTACTTCGTCCCACGATCACTGAGGAATTTCCGTAATCCAGTAGAAAAGCACTAGATCTGCCCCGACTCGGCACTATTTCCAAGATACAGTACAAATCAGCTAAGTTCGATTTTCAATAAATATGCATGCAATTAGCGAACTTATCACTCCACGTTGGTCCGATTATTATCCCCTGAAGTATATCCCCTCGTCTCATTGATAGTTGAATAGTTTCTTGTTCAATTGCCATCTTCAAGGTAACTGGAACGTTTCTCTTTGGCTTCCAGGTCAGTTCTCGATGGTATTATATAAAACTTACTGAATAACGTATTTGTCGCGAATACCCGGGTGTATTGAAAGAGGAAAGTTTATTAAAGAGCAGAAGCAGTCAGATACTCGACCACGGAAGGTTACACCTTCGCCGTGCCTTAAACATGTAGTTGGGGGGGGGGTGCACGTGCCAGCGCCCACTAAAGTCTCATGCAGTGTGGTTTCAGTCTATCCAAGCTATGCGGCGCAATTACACGGCCCTCGAAGATATCGAGGCGTGTGTCCAGATCCGCCATTGGCCAGGACACGCGGGGTGTTGGCATCCGACGTGACCACAGCTTGAAAACCTTGGACCACGGCCGTAATAGGCGAAAGTATTAAACACGATCGTATTATCTCACCGCGTAGTATCTTGCCGTTCCAGTGCCTTCGGGCATCAGAACTAGGGCTATGTGTATGCTGGGATAGTGTAACGGGGTGTACCGCCTTTAGAAGTAGATATATTTCCGTGATTATTCGTTTTAGATATTCACTCATAGGTGGTGTGGACCACACTACTGCCACGTAGGTCTGGTGGCTGAGGGCCAACCAATAGCATTTGACCTAACTTTTATATGCATATAATATATGCATATAAAAGTGACGACGCAAAACATTTTCGGTCTTAACGCCAAACCCCGCAAATTGAGTTATTCGGTCTATTATAAGAATATGGTATTTGGCTCGATTCTAAGCTATCGTACAGTCCCAGGGGGGCATGTCGCCTCCAGGACGACATGTGGAAGTTGCAGTTGACATCAAAACTTCAAAAAGTGTTTTTTTCGTTTATTTAAGTATCCGATGTATTTTGGCATGTAGAATCCGATTATGCCCTCTATTTGGCGTAGATCGTTGTCTAACATCTCAAAATCGTAAAACTGAGCCGAAAAAATCAGTGAAAAAAACAGTTATGTGTTGCACATCAAATTATATTTTGTGGCATTAAGACTGATTTTGAATTGCTGCAAATATTCTACGACGCTACTCAGCGTTTTCGTTAGTTGACCTCTTTTTCCGGGGCGTTGACTGCTTTGCTAAAGGTCTCTTTTTCGCCTGAGTAGACTTCTGGCGCCGAGCTTTCTTTTTTGCTGCTACCTCTTCTTGATCCAACTCGTCAGGCACAACGTAAAGTGCGTCATTGCGAAGTTCGGGGGGTACATACTGAAGAACCTTCTTGTAGATGTCATGAATTTTTTCTTTGTTGGGGGGAGGAGGTTGTAGTTTTGTAAAACTAGCCCAGAAAGCAGCAGTTTCGGCTTCGGTGAACGCCTTTGCCACATTTTTCTTTAGCAAATCCTGCACAACGACCTTGCTGTTTGGTCGTTTTTGGCAATATACTTTTCCCGGTTCATCTCCACGCATTTCAAAAATTTGATATCCCTGGATCCCGTCAAGCTTGCGATATAGTTTTTCGAGTGTGGGTTTGAACTCTCGAAAAGTGTGATCCAATTCTTCTAGGTTCATACAGCGGTTGTCAGGTGACGACTCTTTTACAGCTCTTTGTGATGTAGCAAACATCAAGTTTGGCCCTTGGATGAGTCTAAGGAGCCGTGGTCTACGGTACAAGATTGCGACGCACCAGAGCTCGGCTTTAAAAGCAGCTTAGGAGCGGTGGTCTACGGTACGGACTCGGCTGAAGACTTCTTAGAAGGGAAAGCCGAGTCCAGGGACTCGGCTGTGGCACCTTCAGAGCTACCGGAAGAAGATGCGACCAGGCGCAGGGACTAACGACCATCGGGAGAGCCGGGAACAGTCGCTTCGACTGGGCTGAAAGGTCGGCAAGATCTATAACGACTCTATTTCACTAGATATTTGTATAGGAACCAATTAGGAATCAGAAAAGGGGCTTAAGCCCCTAGTATTAAACAGAGCAGAATTTTCTAGGTCCAGAACACGTGTACACTCTTCCGGTAAGTCCCTGCACGGGCCGGATTATGTCTGCCGTCAGAACTCGAGAGGCATAGCTTGTAGAGTTCTGACTGGTAGCGCCAAGAGATTAGGTTGGCCCGGGGAAGGGCGTGTCTCGCCAAGCGCGAAGAACAAACCCCGCCGAGCTCGGCGGGTCGGTATACCGTACAGCCCGGGTACCGTTACTCTTTCAGCCGAGTAGCCTTTGCCTCGGCGACCCGTAAAAGCGCTAACGCGCCGTCGTCCATCCTTTGGTGGAGGGCACGGGATAACATATTATTGGCTGGCTTGGTTGGTTGGTACTCGGCGGAAGCGAGACACCAGCTGTCCCGGAAGGGCCGAACCGCTAGGGGACAATCCAGCGCAGGCCAACAAACGCCGACCTAACTCGGCGATTGTTGTGGTTGCGTTCTATTAACCCACATCTGACGGATTTGCGCGTTCTGCAACACCACAACTGGTGCCGCGACCCGGGAACAGGGGTGCGCTTGTTTTTCGTCGGTACCAAGGTAACCAAGTTTCGAGCAAACTAGAAGACGGAGAAGAAGAAGAAGGAGATAGGAGGAAGAAGAAGAAGAAGGATGACTGGGGGAACGAGCACGCTACGTGAAGATAGCCCGGCGACGGCCAAGGGCTCTCCCCACGCGGGGATAAGCGCGGCGGGTTTTGCCGCCTCGGCGGACTCGGCTACAGCGATGACCATAGACGCGACGGCGGACGGATCTCGCAGTGTCCAGTTTACAGAGGAGGATGCCCAAAGTCATGCAAGAGATGAAGAGGAAAGTGACGATGAAAATGAGTATAAAGAAAAAGCCGAGCTCGGCTACGTCAAGACGACAGCCAAATTACTCGACGAAGTGGGAGAATTATCGCTCCAAGTTGACCTGATTGGAGTTTCGAGCCCAGTGGAGCCCAACCTGGCCGCTGAGCTCGGTGAATATGGGGACTACGACGTCCAAGGTGTCGCTCAGAGGGAACGTACACCCGTTCTATCAAAAGCGACACGAAATGAGGATTCGCCGAGTGTAAGAAATGTGTTGAGAAAACTCGGCGAAGAGATGACAAGAAAAATTGCACGGACGAAGCTAAATGTCTCGGCTTATCTATTTCAAGCGAGGTGGCCACTTTTTGAGGAAATGATGACCGAGGACAGCTGGGAATCAGCTAGGATTGCCAGGATTCGAAGTGATGTGGATTGGTTACGATATGCCGAGTTTGGATCACTTGTTATGGAGAAATACTAGTCGCTTATCTGTGAGAAAGAAACAAGGAAACCACCTGCGATTGGTGCAAGTCGCAGATGTGGATTAAAGCTATTGCATTAAGAAGAACCCCACCCGCTCGGTGCAGACAGCAGGCTGAGCTGGGTAGGAATGCTACTGCGTCAAATTTCATGTGATTATATGTGAATTGTGAAATGGAGGGCGTTGCTTATACGCCAAAACTTGGACGAGAACGTTGGTGACGCTGAGTCAAGAGGAGAAGTATTTGGCGAATTGATCGACTTTGAAGTCCTAGACGAGGTCGGTGTATCACCTGAAAGGTATTCCGTGGTTGAGCTGAGTTACGAAGGCTAATACGCAAAGATACCGACGGTGAACAAGGTGGTAGCCGAGTTACCAGAGCGGTACTAACGCTAGCAGAACCAGTCAAATAACGTCCAGGAGTCGGCTACCTGCTTGACAACATAACGGCTAAAGCGTAAGGCTGGGACAAGGCTGCAGGTTCGCGCAAGTGGACACAGCAGTGCTACACACCTAGATGTCAGCGACTCCACTTTCAAGTCTCGATGCTCAGCTTGGTAATTCCGACTTGGGTGGTGTCTTGGTCGATCCCGCCGAGTTCGCTGAGTCGAGTCGGAGCCGAGGCTAGCCCGGTCCTTCATCCAGTAACGGCTTGGCGTAAAGCTGGGACTGGGGCAAGGCTTCTGCTCCGCGCAAGCGAACCCAGCAGTGTTATGTGCCCTGATGCTGACAAGCATCGGCACTTGTCCTGGAGGCATCAGTGACTCGGCTTTCACGACTCGGCATTCACGACTCGGCGTTGAGCTTCGCCAGCCCAGTTGGGATGTGGCTTGAAGGATCCCGCCGAGTTCAAGGTGCCGTACCAACAGCCGAAGCGAGCCCGGCCCTTCATCCGTAACAGCCGGGCGTAGGCTGGGTCAAAAGGTTCGGCCCTGCACAAGCTGACCCAGTGTCAGTTGACGCCTTGGTGTCGCCGGACACGGCGATCCGATGCATCAGTGTCGGCAACTCGGCTTTCGCAATCCGACGCCGGGTCACACTACTCCGACTTGGGTGGTGCCTTGGTTGATCACGCCAAGTTCGCTGAGTCGAGTCGGAGCCGAAGCTAGCCCGGTCCTTCATCCAGTAACGGCTTGGCGTAAGGCTGGGACTGGGGCAAGGCTTCTGCTCCGCGCAAGCGAACCCAGCAGTGTTATGTGCCCTGATGCTGACAAGCATCGGCACTTGTCCTGGAGGCATCAGTGACTCGGCTTTCACGACTCGGCGTTGCGCTTCGCCAGCCCAGTTGGAAGGTGGCGTGAATGAAACCGCCGGGTTCAAGATACATATGCTCTCAAGCCCTACGAGTAGCAGTTCTGGAAAGCTTGGCGTTCGTCGATAACAGCCAGCATTAGGGTAACCTGGTCCAAGCCCAAGCTGCCGAGCAAGCTCAGCATGATCGGAGTTGTGTTGAGTCATCCCGCCCAAGGTGAAGTCCATGGAGAAGTCGCCTGCGTAGTCATGACCGGCTTGTCGGTGGAATCCCAGTGGTGTCATACGGCGAACTCGACTGGCAGCGAACGCGTGCAATAAAACGGCCCAGTCCTGGTGCCGGCTGCTAAGGGGGCCGAGCCAATGATCGGGAACACGGTCCCAGAACCATCGACCTCTCCAACCACCAACTCAGCAGACGTCTCCGAACCATTGCTAGAGGCTGACTATGGAGTTATGCAGCGCTGCGAAGGAACGAGATGCCATGTTGACGCGAAGGTAGACGCGAAGTTTGCGAGGGAACCAACTGTCAACGCGATCGTGCGAGGAAGTCGTGAAAGCTTGGGGGTCCAGAAACGAGGGAGAGCTGAGCGGGAAGAAGATTTGCAGAGATGGGTTTTGACACTCACCAGCTCGGCTCGTATCATAACCGGGGCAGTTGTGATGTAGCAAACATCAAGTTTGGCCCTTGGATGAGTCTAAGGAGCCGTGGTCTACGGTACAAGATTGCGACGCACCAGAGCTCGGCTTTAAAAGCAGCTTAGGAGCGGTGGTCTACGGTACGGACTCGGCTGAAGACTTCTTAGAAGGGAAAGCCGAGTCCAGGGACTCGGCTGTGGCACCTTCAGAGCTACCGGAAGAAGATGCGACCAGGCGCAGGGACTAACGACCATCGGGAGAGCCGGGAACAGTCGCTTCGACTGGGCTGAAAGGTCGGCAAGATCTATAACGACTCTATTTCACTAGATATTTGTATAGGAACCAATTAGGAATCAGAAAAGGGGCTTAAGCCCCTAGTATTAAACAGAGCAGAATTTTCTAGGTCCAGAACACGTGTACACTCTTCCGGTAAGTCCCTGCACGGGCCGGATTATGTCTGCCGTCAGAACTCGAGAGGCATAGCTTGTAGAGTTCTGACTGGTAGCGCCAAGAGATTAGGTTGGCCCGGGGAAGGGCGTGTCTCGCCAAGCGCGAAGAACAAACCCCGCCGAGCTCGGCGGGTCGGTATACCGTACAGCCCGGGTACCGTTACTCTGTCAGCCGAGTAGCCTTTGCCTCGGCGACCCGTAAAAGCGCTAACGCGCCGTCGTCCATCCTTTGGTGGTGGGCACGGGATAACGTATTATTGGCTGGCTTGGTTGGTTGGTACTCGGCGGAAGCGAGACACCAGCTGTCCCGGAAGGGCCGAACCGCTAGGGGACAACCCAGCGCAGGCCAACAAACGCCGACCTAACTCGGCGATTGTTGTGGTTGCGTTCTATTTACCCACATCTGACGGATTTGTGCGTTCTGCAACACCACATCTTTCCACGTCATCCAAAATCCACAGGTCGCGTTTTGCATAGTGTCTCTTGATGTAGCCGAAGTGTCGATCACAGTGATTCTTTGTGTGGCCTTTTACTAAAAAGCTCAACGTAGCACTCTTTAACGAGCCGGTGTGCACTAAAAACAATAGAAATTGTAGAACATGGTTGTTTTTCACTTGCCCGCCACAGTTATCCGCATACACGTGCCAGCGCTTTACTCCTTTTTCAGTCGTATAAATGTTGCGCATTCTTGCATATAAGTCTAGCATAGATATCACCTCCGTGCTTCCCTTCTTGGCTTTCCGTTCTGAGTAGATAAGGTTCCATTGCAGCTTATCGGGGTGTGTGTGAATACCGAACATCGAGACCGAAATTAGACTCAAAAAGTACCACATCGATGGTATTTGAGAAGAGTGCGGCAGCGCAATATTCTGGGCGAAGTCAATGGTCGTAACAGGTTCGTCAGCGGTGGCAGCTTCACAGTCGTCGCGGTACTTACATCTCATCGCCTTGCGTCTTCAACATGTGCCACTACAGCCTCCATGTCATTGACCGAAGGCTCAGCACCCATCGTATTTCTGTAAATGACGCACGCGTCACAAACGTTGTCTCGAGGTGATCGTATGCGAATATTAGGGCAAATTCGCTCTAGAATAGTCCGGAATGATGTCAGAGAAGGCTCCTTAAAATGCACCCGAGCATCTTTCGCCCACTCCACATACCAACCAAGCATCAACTCCCACGTGAAATATGACGGTAACATTCGGTACTCCTTGACCGTATAATTTCGCTGCAGTGATCCCTCCACCGTGTGTTGGTACCGAAAGCGCACTGGCACAATATCACCATGAGTCTCCGCAAGTCTCGTAAAGAACACCTTTAGTGCTGGCTCATCAACTGATTGAGCGTGCTTGTTGCCGATATTACCGTGAGCAGGAAGTGCAAACTCGCCAGCTTTCACCTGGTTTCGGTACCTACAACGAAAACAAACCAAACCAGAATCAGTCTTAACGCCACACGCAAATCAAAAACAGTGTAAACGCCAAACCTTGTGATGGTGTCGTTGCTGACATTAAACACCGTCTGGAAGGCGGTTCGGTATACAGAACCAATGAGGGGCAGGAAATACGAATAGCGAGCCCGGGTACCAGTCGACCGATGTCGTTGGCCTTCTTCGGAAATGCCCGAGCACATTGCCAGAGCAGTGATAAGACTTGTACGCTGGCAATCTTTACTCATCTTCATGTATCCACGGAGGAACGCGGTAGTCTGCTCCGCACGTTTCTCGATACAACCTTTCTCGCAGCAACACACTCCTAGTACCGTGTCAATGTGGTCCGTGACCGCTTCGTCCAGCTCAACGTTTCGGTCTTCAACCACCTCTTCACTTTCGCATGAAGACGATGACGAAGCCCCCTGCTCGTCTTCAGCCGAAGAACTACTGCTTTTCTCCATGTTAGGGGGATTTGAGCGAGTGGTTGCCTGCCAACCGTGTGAAAACAACAGCTAATAAAAAACACCCTAAATGTTCAAAAAGCGTTTTCTCGAAACTTCACTTAAATCCGGTTCTGAAGCACTGCTGGTTCAAAGTGCCATATCTCTGTTGTAATAATAATGGAAATTACGATTTTGTTTTGCGTCGTCTCAAATACATCAGTCTTAAATCTATGCTAAACTGGCTATTAAGTCCCCTAAGACCAGGGACTAGTGAACTGCCGTTCACTTAGAGTTTGTATACTCTTAATAGCACCCTTCCTCAAGCAAGGTGCTCGTGTGACCCCATCACACTTGGTAGCACTTGTAGTCAATCCACGCCTACGCGGGTAGATTGACTACCCGAATCCTCTGTGGCTCCTACAAGGTAAACCAGGATGGATAGAGGGGAGTTCCCTCATTTGACCGACTCTCAGTTTGAGTCGGTCCGGAAGATGGTGGGCATCTTTGGAGGAGATGTCCTCCGAAGCTTGGCGGCTGCTACGCCGACCGAGCAGGTCGAACGCATTGAGGCGTTCGACACGTACGAGAAAGGACTTATCACCCACGCACAGGGGCTGCAGACCCCGTGGCTGAGATGAAGCCAGCCCAACCTAAGCCGTTGAGGCTTAAGGTTAACCGCTATGAGGGGAAGGAGGGAGAGAACCTCCACTTCTGGGTCCGAGAGGTCGAGCTCGCGATGGACGCGGCTCTAATCTCGACCGAGCAACTTCGGGTCGCTTTCGCCCTGTCCAACCTAGGAGGTCGGGCGAAGACCTGGGCGTACACGCGCGAAGCGACTACGCCGGGTTGTTTCACAACCTGGGCTCAGTTGTGTCAACAGCTTAGAGCAGCCTTCCTTCCGGCGAACTATGAGAATCGCTAGCGCTCGCGCTTCCTTGCCTGTAAACAAGGGAAGCGTGAGCTGCATGAGTACATCCAGGAGATGCGAGTACTCGCTGCATCTCTGGTGGGGAACCCCCTACCTGAACACTTCAAGGTGACAGTGTTCATGGATGGACTGAAGGAAAGGAAGTTCCCTTCCAAATCTAGGGGCTCGAGGGGCCCGTGGTAGAAGCCGCGACCCAAGAGCCAGGGGAACTGGAGTCACCAGTAGGGGCGGGGCGCCCTACTGGGGAAGATCTAAGTCCCCATGGTAGGAGTGCGGACGGCGCACGCCATGGAGGCTTAGCCCCTGAGAGCCTGAGTGCTCTCGAGACGAGGAAGAGCAGCGGCGGACTGCTCGTGGTACACGCGAGTGTACGGGGATATGGAGATCCCTTTAGAGTCCTGATTGACTCTGGGGCGTCGACGAACTTTGCTCGACGCCAGACGGTCGCGCGGAATGGCGACAAGTATGCCGACGCTTTGCGTAAAAGCGAAGGCAGGGGCCAGGCTTCGGTAAGGCTGGCCGACGGTACACTGGTTAACGTACCTGGGGTCCGTATGGACTGGCTGTAAAGTTTGAAGACTTTGACAGCACGGTGTCGTTCCTTGTCTTAGACATGGACAAGTACGACTTGATCCTGGGCATACCGTGGCTCGAAAAGCACGAGCCCTGGATCGATTGGTGCGGCAAAGCCATTGGGGCTAGCCGGCCCGCAGTCTCCGACAGAACTTTGGTGAATAATGTTCCCACCTCTGTCCGGGACTGGGGCGCCAGGGATGGTCGCCAAGGCGCTTATGCACCCGAAGAAGTACTGGGAGTCACGGACTCCAACGAAGATGTTGCGATGAGCCTCGCAACCGGTCATGAGACCAAGGCTCATTGCCAAGCGTGTGGGATTGCCACGACGGCAAGTCCCAACGCTGATAGTCGTCGCGCCGTATGGGCTTCGACTGTGGCAGTGCCGGACGGCACTGACCAGGCGGGTAACATAAGTCCGCAAGCAGCAGAGACTGCTGAGGAGAGCGCTAAAGGCGTCTCCTGTGTGGGTAACATAGGTCCACAGTCGGGTAACGTAGTCCCGCAAGCGGGTAACATAGGTCCACAAGCAGCTGAGGCTGCTGGGGAGGAGGTTGAGAGCGCCTCCGGCGTGGGTAACATAGTTCCACACAGGGTCGAAAAGACCGAGAAGATTGAGAGCGCAGCTTGCGTCTCTAGCGTGGGTAACGTAGTTCCACGCGGGGTCAAGAAGACCAGTACGAGGGCGGAGGTGTCATTGAGCACCTCCCTTGTGGATAACAAAGTATCACACTCGGAGTCTGAGACTCCACCGGCACGGCCGGTCGAAGAGCAATGTCATGTCTTCGACGGCGTGTCCGGTCGTCAAGTGAGGGCAGGTGCCGTCCATCTGGAGGCACTGCCAGAGGTATCAGCACCGCTGAACCTCGAGGAATTGTCCATGAAGGACTTCCTGGCCGAATTGAAGGCCGGAGAAATTGCGGAGATGGTGCTCCTAAAGCCGGAGACCTCTCCTGAAGATTTGAACTCTTCCTCCGTAATGGACGAGGATGCCCTGGAGGGGTTCGCGAAGCAGTGTGCAACGCGCTTGGGTTCTGAGATCCTCAAGAACCCGGAGGATCCAGTGTATCCTCTAGTTAAAGAGTACTCGGATGTGGTGTCGAAGCACCCACCATCCCAACTCCCGCCGGATCGGGGAGTTCGGCACGAGATTGACCTCGTGCCTGGCACAAAGTACTGTGTCACGAGGCAGTGGCCTCTACCTCGCGAGCAGTGCGGGTTCATAGATGACTTTTCGCCGAGAAGGTGAAGTCGGCATAGTGTCGGGTCGATATCCCCGCACTCGACACGTACCTTCTACGGTCGTAAATCGAACGGGAAGAGGTGTCTCGTTCGCGATTACAACGAGCTGAATAATGTCGCGGTACCGGCACAGACGCCGATCCCTCGCAAGGACGTGTTGTTGAACAACATGTCGGGCTGTTCATTATACAGCTTACTTGATCTGGTCGACGAGTATTACCAGATCCTGATGCGGGATAGTGACATTCCTCTCACCGCAGTAAGCACCCCAAGTGCTTTGGGAGTCGCTAGTAATGCCACAAGAGCTTTCGAAATCCCCAACGACGTTCAATCGCTTGGTCACACAATTGTTTAAACCATTGCGTACGTTCGCGCAGACGTACTTTGACGACATATTCGCCCATAGCCGTACCGAAAACGGTCAGGCGGCTATGGAGGTGCATTTGAAGCACCTCCGTCGAGTGTTTGAGGTCATGAGAGCTAACAAGCTCTATGCCAACATCGACAAGTGCGTCTTTGCAGCTGAGGAGATAAAGGTCCTCGGCTGCTTTGTCAGCAGGGCCGGCGTGCGCGCCGATCCAGGGAAGGTCAAGGTCATAGAGGCTTGGCCGACCCCGATGTCACAGAAGGACCTCCGGAAGTGGTTTGGCGTAGACAACTCTCTTCACAAGTACAACGCGGGGTACGTTGAACTTGCTCGACCCTTGTCGGATCTCTTAAAGAAGTTTGCCGACTGGGTCTGGGAGCGACAGCACCAGGATGCTTTCGACAGCATCAAGGCGAGCTTACAGCAAGCGCCAGTCCTGGCATTGCCGGACGAAAACAAATCATTTAGCGTCGTCTGTGACGCTTCTGACTATGCAATAGGCTGTGCACTGTTGCAGAAGGACGATGGAGGACACGAACGCGTCATCTCCTTCCAGTCCAGGCAGCTGAAGGCTGCTGAACGGAACTATCCCGTTCATGACAAGGAGCTACTTGCAATGAAGTACGCCCTTGTCAAGTTTAGAGTTCATCTCTTAGGCACGAGGCCCTTTGTGATCTATACGGATCACACGTCCTTGCTTCCGCGTTGAATACAAGCCGAGTAAGCTGAATGTGCTTGCCGATGCATTGTCGCGTCGACCCAACTATAAGCAAGCTCATGTCAGTCGGGTCGCCACTGATCTATACGATCGGATACGCTTAGTGTATCTGACGGACGAGAACTACACACCTGTGGTGCGGTTCTTGTCTGAGGGTAAGGACGCCAAGGTCGGTAGTCTCTCGCCTCGACAGTGGGCGCAGCTCCATCGTTATGAGCTGGCCGATGGTTACTCCATTACAGAGTAGACCCTAGTGATCCTCCTCGGGTTGTCGTTCCAAACGACGAGGATCTGAAGTATGACATACTTCTGGAGGCGCATGATGCGCCGTTAAGTGGCCATCTTGGCCGAGAGAAGACCTACCAAATGGTCTCTCAGACATTTTGGTGGCCCCGCATGTATAAGTGGGTGACACACTATGTCAAAACATGTGAAACATGTCAGAGGGTGAAGCCTTCGGACCACGCCTCGGCTCCACTGCAGAGCCTACCAGTACCAGCGGATTGCTGGAAGTCGATGAGTCTCGACTTCGTCTTCGGCCTGCCGGCCGATGACAAGGGCAACACCGGCATATTGATGTTTGTCTGCTCTGGTACGTGACAAGGTCACCGGGAAAC
Source organism: Phytophthora palmivora (assembly GCA_008079305.1). Classification (NCBI taxonomy): domain Eukaryota; phylum Oomycota; class Peronosporomycetes; order Peronosporales; family Peronosporaceae; genus Phytophthora; species Phytophthora palmivora. Next base: position 709,063 of record VOQZ01000648.1, read on the forward strand.
AAGCTGCACAGCTGTTCCTAGATAGCGTGTTTCGCTATCACGGTCTACCAGAGACCATAGTCTCGGATAGAGACCCGCGTTTCACAGGTGCGTTCTGGGACACCCTGTTCCAGTTGTTGGGAACTAAGTTGACGATGTCAACTGCGGACCATCCGCAGACGGATGGTCAGACAGAGCGCGTCAGCCGCGTGCTCGGAGATACGTTTCGCAGTATCGTTGCTGAGGCACATCGGTCTTGGTCGGACCAGCTGCCTATGGTTGAGTTTGCACTCAATAATGCGGTACATAAATCAACGGGGTTTACCATATTCTATTTGAATAGGATACGGCACTTCCAGGAGCTGCCAACCCTGCGGGAAGGCACCGATGCAGTGAGGGAGAGGCTCGGAAAGCCTTTTCCTCCCAGGTCTCGGATATCGAACCCGAGTCTTTGAAGACACAGTTACCGTCGTTTATAGACAACAGGCTGACGTTGATCAACCGGGTTATAGACGCAATGCCGTTAACCTAAGATAAACAAAAGGAGTACTCTGACAAACATTCAAGAGGAAACTTTAACGTGCTTAAAGTTGGTGAGTTAGTTCTACTTGACAGTAAGAACGGACCCCTAAACTCAGTAAGCTCCGTAGGGAATAACAAGTTGAAGCATCGCTTCATTGGACTCTTTGCGGACCTATACATTGACTTACCCAAGTCAATGGCGACGCACCCGACGTTCTACGTGGAACGTCTTCAGCGGTATCACGATCCGCTGGGTCCTTCTCCTCGGACAGAGGAAGGCCAAGGTAAGAGCTCACCTCCTCGAAACGAGGCTGAGTCTTCCGGACAACCTAAGCTGCCGGTGTCGAAGTCTGTGAATGAAAAACAGGCTGGTACCCACACTACACATTCGAAGAATATGCGGGTACCGAATGAGATGAGCTCCCGTAAGAGCCATACACATAAGCCGAATCGTGCGAGTACCCCAGGGGCTCATATGAGGGAAACCGATCATGCACCTCATGACTTAGAGAGTCTAAGTTTCGACGAACTCCCTTCAGGGCGGAAGCCGGAACACGTTGGCCACACGCCCGTTTAACTCCCGGGTCTCACGACCAAAGCGTCCACATCTTGACGAAGGACCTCAAGGACCCCTAGGCTACCAGCCTGAGCGGCAGCCTGACCACCAGGACCCAGACCAAGGGAAATCTTGATCGCATACACGCAATCCCGAAGTCGACAGATTTAGTCGCTCAACAGGGACCCCACCGAGTCCCGCTTCTCGTAGTTGAGGTCCAGGGGTATGAGGCAAAGAAGGGGCCTCGTACTCAAAAGCGTGTGAGGGCTCCTCCAGCCCTCCTTGATCGGAACGGTGAGCTCCACTTTCATGTGGAGCGGGTTGTCTGTGAGCGGCGGCGCCCTCGGAAGTGCTATAGGGTTGACTGCCCGATGGCTGTTGAGATCTGAGATCAGAACAGCCGGGGCGTAAGAAGTCCGCGGTCTCTTAACCGCCTTACAATGTACGGTTCCCAGATTGACGGAACCGTACCCGCGCTCATCATGAGCGCTGAACTTAGACTGCTGCCTAAAACCCTTCATCACGGAGTGGAGATGCCGCTTGGCGATTAAATGGGCAAATTCAATGTGAAGGTCGCGCTGGTCCAAGACATAGGACAACAGACGATCTTCTCGGAGTTCTTTCAACTCCGGAATTGTGAAGTTCTTTAGAGAAACCCATCTCCAGAACAGGTCTTCTGCCTGAGATTGGATAGTGGTGTTCTCGGGCTGTACCCAAGGACAGCCCCACACGGGGAAGAGCCCACCACGGTCTTTCGGTTTCTTCCGGAGACCTGTAAATTCATTCAATGGAATCCGGTGCGGTGCGAGCGGCATCTATCTAGCGGCCTCAATGTCATTGGCGACGTTCTGAACCATGGCACGATCATAGGCTCCGCGAGATGTGCGCCCATGGTTGAGTCCACGCGGGGGTCTGAGTTTATCCATATATATAGGAATCATCCGGCGGATAATATCCGCGAGGATATGTCGGCACAGGAGGCGCAGAGGATGCTACCACTGGAGCGCCTTGCAGTTGAGCAACTTGATAGCGCTACTACTTCTCATCGAGATCGTTGGAGATCTCTTGAGGCTTAGCAACATCCCCTTCCTCTTCAGCCTCCTCAGATTCAGAGGCAAAATGGAACGATACACTTTGCGATAGCGGGCTCCTGAATATGAGAGCCAGGGGTTGTGCGCTTCTTAGCAGCAGCAGCAGCACCCTCTTCGGCCGACTTTTGAGAAGCTGTTTTCGCAGCTTGGGCTCGAGCCTTACCTTCGGCTGAGGTAAGGTTCTAGGCAGGCGAGCTCGATGGAGCCGTCTTTGCCTCTGATGATTCAGAATCACCAACAGAAGTGTCCTGTGAAGGAGCGCCCTGTGAAGAATTTTATGGTAAAGCGTCCAGGTTTCCTAGATGATTAGATGCACTCAGATACAAGTTTTCTCCGCGCATGTTTACAGATTTCTACCAGGTATCAAAAGTAATCATAAAAAGGACGGAACCGGCGGATAAATTACCCACCCAAGTATACACAGGTATCTGATACACCAAAAACCTGGAGGGGTCATGTGCATCCAACAGAAGCAAAAGTTTTGATCTGCGCCAATCAGAGGCTTACTTTTATCCCAGGTACGCTTCTCTGGAAAGTCGTGCATGCGCAACGTTGGTAAAAGTCGAAGTGATGAAGCACACTCCTATTATCTTCAACAAATGATAGTCTATAACATCTCAAGCAACCAGGTATTTCATAGGTTCTTCCAGGTAACAGCCATGTATTAAGGGGTTGCCACATCACAGTCTGCAACAACACACTTAACGACGCCTCCTTAGAATTTGGCGCAACATCGCCCAGCGCAACTTCATCATTCCAGATGTGCTCGCGTCACAAGACACCTCACTTGAGACTGACCTGCAGAAGTGTAGGCACACATACACGCCACCATTGTCCCCGTTATTTTGTGTTGGTTCATCTACATCCACGGCCTCGTAACAACCCTCCAACACTGCAGTAATGCCATTTGAAAGCCTCTTCAGGCGTGGATCCTTCTTCTTCAAGCTCATGCTATCGTAGAGCTGTATTTTCTACGCAGACTTGTCACCCACTAAACAAGCCCAGTGGACACCTCCAAAATTGACTGGTACGAGTACAAAATGGTGGCCATTGCTGCCTCTTTGAATTTTTGCTTGAATTTTGACATCAAGTACGGTTTTCTTGCTCGTTCCCGTCAACGATGGTATCACGACGGTAGTGTTGGGTTTGTAGCACCGCGCAAGAAAGACCGAAAAGGCGCGTATCACATCGCCATTGAGCCACGTCGAAGCTCGAAAGCAGTACAAGTCGAAATAGGATAGGTCAAACCCGTATCCCGGTAGCATACAATACGGCCACGACTCCATCATCTCGCACAAAATCCCACTCGCTTCCGTTCTGTCCTCTTCAAAACTTTTCTCATCTCCACTGATTCACAATCAACACTGAACACCTCGTCTACATGTGTCTTGAAGTAACCAGAGCCATTTCATAACGTGTATCTAACTTTTGGGTAAAGGTACCCACCGTTTCAATATCCACCACAATACCATTGCTGATGTCTTCACCGTCCCTGATTAGCTCAATTTGCTCTCCCTTCCAGCCATGAACTCATAAAGCTGCTCTAATGCGCGAACGATAGTTGGCTGAGGGGGCCGGTATCGTGCACAGTCAGACACATATTCAGCGTCTAAACGCCACTTTAATGCCTTATCAGTGACTTGAAAGGTCGCCAGGAATGACCCCATCTCCCGTATACCAGGCTTGGTTCGTTGTAGTAAAACGACGACATCGCAAACATCGCTCCCTCGTACCACAGCGCGTACCTTCATACCATGATTGGATTCTTGAGATTAGCTTTTGCTTTCGCACGCTGCTCACTGAGATTAAGTCTAGGGCGACCAACGAGAACAACCTTTCCGTTAAGACGTATTGATAGCGTGTTAATGTGGCGAAGTGGTTCTGCGAAATCGCAAGATCGCAGGAGTCCTCTTGCACACTGCGCCCGAACAACCGACTAACGGAGGGGGTACTCCGAACCTCCGTGAAGTTACTTGATCTCACCTTGTGTACCCGTCGGTGGGACTAGATCGCTCCTCGGGTGATCTCGATAGACGCGCTTGTTGTCGATCTTGCTGTCTGACAGGACAGCGGGAGATGTGGCAGCAGCGGGGATACTTCTACTCGCTGCGCCATGTAATTATTAAGCTTCGATCTTGGTTGTACTCGATCGATCTTGCTCTGGCCAGTGTCGATCTTAGCTCGGGGGGTCTTGTGGTCGGTGTGTGACCTTTATCCAATACTTCCAATACGTGCTTGCCGCTTCCTATAGCGGGGTCTTGAGATTTGAGGGTTGATGAACGTCCAACCAAGCAAACTGGGCGTAGGGTTTCTACTTAGTGTCGATCTTGATCCTGCGTGACGTCGGGAGGGTCAATCTTGTATATTCCTACCCGGAATAGCATAGATGAAGGAAGACTTGTGTAGTAGAAGGTAAAAACAACTCTGAATTAATGGTTAGTGTCCTATGCTTCCCATCTGTGGCTATCCATACTGTACTGGCTTCATAATACCTATAATAAAGTCAAGATCAAAATTACCTGTCAAGATCAAAATTACCTGTCAAGATCGATACCGCGTGGGTACAATCGGTTTGAGCAGGTATGACGTCACGCATTCACGGGTCCTTATAGAGAGTGCCACAATAGAGGGAGCCATCTTGTTTCTTGATTGACATGACGGGATCGTGGACCAGAAACTTCCGATCAGCTTCACCACAACCCTCCCCTGCACGGGCGACTGCCGCACAACGGCTTTCGCTCGCTGCACCTTACCCCATCGAGATCACCGTCGCCCCATGACTCAAGATCGTGACGGCACTCCTTCGCCATTTCCTCCATCTTCGCCAGTTCTTCCGGATTAGGTGCTGCTACGGTGGAGCCGGAGACGACCCCTGCTGACCCATCGACTTCTTCTCGTTCATCATGCTCTGAGTGTCCCCGGCTGTCTTCAGCACCCACAGTACACTTCCGGCGATCTCACGTGGACCTTCAGGCCGTCCGGACCGCCGTTTCGGAAGTTCAGACGCTTCTACGGGGCATTGAGGGTGCAACCAGTCGCGAAGCGGTCTTGGAGCATCTGCAGGATGAGCATGAAGATCTCCAGCATGCTCACGCCGACTCTCTCCATCATCTGAGCGATCGTCATCATCGTCTAGACCACCTTCAGTCACAGGCGATCCCTTTCGCTAAGTTTTGCCAAGATCGGTATGACAGTCTGATCCAGAGTTGAAGAATTCGCATTCCAAGCTAGTGGAGAGCAGATCGACGATTGATGAGCTTGAGGAGAGATTGAGCACTGCATTCCGTTTGCAAGAGGATTCCGTCCAACTACAGGAAGCTTCCAAATGTATTATCTCGAGTCTGGAGGATGAGATCGACACTCTTCGACGACAGGTCCTGAATCTCCAAGCTCAGTTGACCGCCATGACTAATCACCCCGATTTTGGATCTGCACCACCTCCTGCACTTGCTCAACGTCTCTACAGTCAAGATCAGGAATTGTCTGCGGCCAAGCAACGAGCTCAGTCGCAAGATCAAGATGTCTAAAGCCAGGCAGCGAATTCAATCGCAAGATAAGGAGCTGTCTGAGGCTAGACAACGAGTTCAATCCCAAGATCAAGAGCTGTGTGATACCAGGTTGCAACTGCAGGCCCGAGATCGCGAGCTGACTGAAGCTCAGCAACGAGTTCAATCGCAGGATCAGGAGTTGTCTGGGACAAGTTGCAACTACAGCCCCGAGATCGCGAGCTGGCCACGGTTCATCAGCGATGCCAAGCTCTAGAGAAATCGGAGGCTTCACTAGAAACCGCCACACAGCAGCTCCAACGTCAGATCCATGCTCAAGATCGCCGTATCGCCAGGCTCCAAGAAGAGCGGGATCAGTTTCAGGTCAGTTGTCAAGGAGCCTAGGCAGAGCGTGATCAAGCTGTGACGAAAGCAGCCTCCCTCTCTCTGAACGTCTGGACGAGTCTCGCGTTGAACTCCGCGCTCGAGGCAACCATATCGACTCCATGAGAGCTAATATTTCTAGATTGGAGCAGCAGATCGCGGATTTAAAGGCTGCTGGTTCTCAGGCTGAACGAGATTTTGCTGACCAGAGGCGGGAGCTCGATACCTTGCGCGCGGATCATTCTGCTCTACAGTTCATTATCAAGACGCTTACGACCGCTTTTTCGCTGTGGCTCGCTTGTTGAACCCGGAGGTTGCCCTTCCCGGTCCCGCAAGTCTGTCGCATCCTCGATCAGAGTCGGGATCGTCCCCAGGTCGATCTCGCAAGTCTCGTAGAATTACCCCTCCGCTTTCTGAGACTCCTAGCGATCTCCCCAGTCCTGGAAGTCCCAATTTCGAAGTTCCCGACTGAGGTTCCAGATCCGACTCCCGCTAACGAGATCGAGCCGAAAGATGGTTCTCCAGAAGATGACAACGATGACCCTGAGATGTTAGCCGCTCTTGCCAAATCTCGCTCGGCTCTTCGTCGATCTTGTCAATCCAGTGGAGATCCTAGTCTTCCGGGCACCGCTGACCATCCGATCAATCTAGGAAGTAATGGGGGAAATCAAGATCTTTTCGAGAATTCTTCCGAGACTCCGGCCGACGTCGAGGAGTCCACTGATGAGTCTTCTCTCCTTCTGAATCTGTGCTTATTCCCGCGGCAGTGGCTCATTCAATACCCCGCTTTCTGAGATTAATCGATCTCTCTCCGCTCCTCCTCTCGTCCCTGCTAACACTAGGGTTCCAAGGTCCGAATGGATCCCCGGCTTGAATACCCCTCGCCTTTTTCGAGCTACAGACGTTTTCCGTTGGGACGTGGATCGAGTGAGTCACCTGCGTGTCCTCGATCTGGATGTGCGAGTGCTGAGCGATCTTCAGCTAACAGTGTCTGAGTGTTTATTTCCTGATGCTGCATATCCAACCACTAGGCCCTCTCAAGTGGAGATTGAAGATTGCATAACTGGGCCTGCTCTGGAGGCGCTGATGTCCAGTGATCCTCCACCTTGGGCCTCTTTGGTGTCTGATGAGAGTCCTCTTTCGTTCATGGTTGACTTTATGCCGCCTGGTTTTTGCGAGAAGTATTTGGAGTATGAGGTGAAACACCTCCAAGCGTTTTGGGAATCCAACCACTTTCTACCGATCTCAGATGACATGTATGCAGCTGACGCCACCTTGTCCGTTTATCACGAGAATCGTCGTCAACGTCGATCTCGAGCAGGGGCAGCTTGGAAACAATTCTTGCAGCGTCATCTGATCCCAGCATTACGTCAGCAGCGCTGTGACTTGGACATTTTGTTGGATCCTTTCTTCCTCCATTTCCCGAAATCTCGCCACCCCAAGGTCTGGTACCCTGATGTAACAGCCGCGTCGCTGACCGACGCGTTGTCAGCTATCGATCTGGCGGAGCCTTGGCGAGTACAATATCGCCAGTCTCCTACAAGCCACCCTGCGGCGAGTGTTCCCCGTCTCCAAGACAAGTTCGTCCTACTACGGCCTCTGCAAGTGACCCCAATGTTGAGTTGTAGCAGCTCGGAATTTCTTGGCTAGCCACCTTTCGTGTCCTTGCGAACATTCTTAGTTGTTTAATTCCTTTCTTCTTAGTATACGTCGATCTTGATTTATCAACGGCTTCGACCTAGTGTCACTTTGCCACTAGTCGGTTCACACACATCATATACACCTCTGTCCACCTGATCTTCACCACCCGATAGATCCTTCACCTACATCCCATCGTGATGTGACCAACTCACTTCACGATCTCGCCTCCTTATGGCTCCTCATGTGATTGCATGACCTCGAATCGATTTCGATTCGTTCGATCTCGCAAATAGTCATACAGTAGAGCTCCAGAATTAAGATCGGCTTCATCTACCCACGTCGGCTCGTCATACCCTTTCCATTGTACCAAAAACTCGCGTAACGTGCGTCCTTATCGTGTACGTCTCCCAGATCGCATATCTACGATCTTCTCGACTTCATATTCGTCATTGTCTAGGTCTCGTACCCAACTGTCTTCGGGTAACAACACTTCATCGAAATCATATCGATCTTGATCTAGTGTTGCCAGCCTCATTTGGGGTCGGTCCGGGAATTGTCGTACAGGCTTGATCTTAGAGACATGCACCACCGGGAAAAGTCGATATTCTGTACCGGCGATTTACAGACGTACTGCGTGTTTATCTACTAGTTCCAACACACGGAAAGGACCGTGTCACATGTGTGCCAGCTTACGCGCATATCCCTCCTTGACTCGATCTAGGTACAACCATACTTGAGTTCCAACTTCGATCTCATGTGGTCGGACCGTTTCATTGTGTCGATCTGCCCTTTCTTGGATTGCATCACGTAGTCTCTCGTTAGCCTGCTCACGAGCTTGTTGATACTGCTTCTGGATACGATATCGCCACCGACGGGGTTCACGATCTCGTCTTCTCGTTGATCCTAATGGTATTATTGCTTCCAACGTAGATCGTGGATCCCAGCCGTGTAACAGATAGAATGGGGTATCTCCTCGGATGCGATCTTGGGCTGTATTGAGCGCGAAGGTGAGACGTTCCGCATATTCATCCCAATCTCGCTGGTTGACATCCTCCACAAACATCTTGACTGCGCGAGTTAACGTTCCCACCATCCGTTCGGTTGTACCGTTTGCTTGCGGGCGATATGCCATTGTTGCTCGCTGTCTCTGTCCCACGATTTTGTTGAACGATCTGAAGAAGTCAGACATAAAACCGGGTTCTCGATCATGTCGGATAGCCTTGCTTGCACCGAACCGGCGGAAAACACATTCCTCGTAGTTCTCAGCGACAGTCTGAGCTGTCCTTGATGCGCTAGATTTCGCGATCACATACCCAGTAAATAGATCGATCCAGATCAATAGCGACGTGCTTCCTTTGCGCGATCTTGGTAGTGACGGTATGTGATCCATACCGATAATCTGGAACGGATACGTAGCTTGTAAATTGCCGGGCGATTCCCCGTGGATCGTAGGTCGTCCTTTTTCCGTCTCGCAATCTATGCACTGACCCACGTAGCGTTGCACACTCTGATATAGTCCGCGCCAGTGGAAATGAGCTCTGATCTTATGATACGTCCGTCCGATACCTTGGTGGCCACCTTCCAAACTTGAAGGATAGTGACGCATAAGATCGTTTTGCAATGTTTCGGGCACCACGAGCTTGGCCACAAGATCGCGATCTTCGTCGGACTGCTTGGTTGGTGGAAAATAAAACAGTAACCCTGACTCATCCGTCTCGTAGCGATCTGCGATCTTAGGACAGTTTTTTGCTTCGGTCGATGTAAGATCTTGTACTTCCCGCAGATAGGTCCTAAGACCGACGATCCATTTCTCCTCATCTTGAGCTCGGTTAATACGTTCTATTCTCATTCTTTGCACGATCTCTTCTTGTAACACCTGAGGACGGCATTTCTTACGCGATCTTGTGACAGCAGTGATATGGACTGTAGTTGCATCATTCTTGGTTATTAGCCTTCCAATCTAATGAGAGTCATAAGATCTTGGCGCTTTTCCTCCGTGGCGATCGCAACTCCACTTTTGCGACGCAATGCGGCACTCGCCAAACTATCTGCGCTTTGATTCTAATCCCACTTCATATGAAGGAACTCATGGTTGGGCCAAGATCGGAGGTGTTCCAACGCTTGTTGTCGTAACAGCGTTAACCCTGGAGATTTGCACTCGATCTCACCTCTCATTTGTCTGATCACCAGATTAGAGTCGCCGCAGATGATCAGACGTCCCCTGTCCATATCTGACAGAAGATCGAGGCACAGAAGCAGACCATGGTACTCGGCCTCATTCACAGTGAGATCGAGCTGGTACTTCGAAGCTGCTGAGATCACTGTCCAATCTGGTAAGCTCCACGCAATTCCACTATATGCCCCTCCACTTCGTTTCACACGCGCTGATCCATCGAAGCTAACAACTAGTAATCTCTCGTCTGGCTCCACTGTTGGAGGTGGCATCGAGATCACTTGTCGCGGTTGTTTCCTGGGAGCGATCGAAATCAATATCGAGTCCACTTCCTTGCGGGGTGTAATACTTGCCGCGATCACGCCTAAGATCTCGTCCTCCCCTCTGGTACATTTGACGATCTCGAGGGTCCAGCTTGATAGAAGTGCAGCCCACCGTCCTAATCGTCCTTGCAATCCAGATGAGTGAAGTAACCACGTCCATGTGGAGTGGCGGGTCAACACTTTAAACGATCTTGTCACAAGTTGAGTATAGCAGATATCTAGTGTCCTGAGCAGAGCCAACACTTCCTTGTCGACCATACTGTAGTTGATCTCATTCGGCTTGAGCGTGCGACTAGTGAAAGTCACTGGTTTATATATTCCATCGTGTTCTTGCATCAGGGCAGCTGAGATTGCCTACTTGCTGGCGTTTACCATCACCACCGGTTGTCGATCTACATCGAAATGTTGCAGGATCGGAGCAATCACGATCTTGTTCTTCAATATGGTGAACGCTGTCCTAGCCTCAGTCCACCTGCCATCCTCTTCTACCACAACACCCTCATCGTCCCCAGTCGATTTTACCTTCTGAGCGATCTCGTAGAAATCCGCTTCACGTAGCTCGTACAGAACTGATGCGTAGATCGCAAAATCTTCAATAAATCGGCTGTAGTAGTTGAGGCTCCCCAAGAATGATTGCATCGATCTTAGGTTGGTGGGGAACGGTAATTCTTGTAAAGCCGACAAATCCTTTGGATGTGTCTCCAAACCTTCAGCTGATACACGATGACCTAGATAATCCACCTTTTGCCGACCCCAGAAGCTCTTGTCGACACTGATGGACAGGTTCCACTCGTCGCATGCATCCAGCAGCTTTTTCACCTTTTCCCATAGCGCGTCCCACGATCTCCCAGTTACCAGTATGTCATCGATGTAAGATCGACGTCCCAACACTGACTCATTTCTCTCTAGATCAGGTTCTCCTGTCTCGAATACGTCCTTTCGGTCAGATCGATCTTGATCTTGGGTCACCTTTACGAATCCATATAGTGCATTGGCTAAGAGTCTCTGGTAGATCTGGTGATCGTTTTTAAGTCCGAACGGCATTCGATTCCACTCAAACTGTCCAAATGGAGTAATAAATGCCGAGATTGATCGGGTTCGGTCCGTCATGGGCACTACCCAGAAACCGCTGGCCATATCCAAAGAACAATACCAGAGAACCTTGTCGAGATCATCCAGCAAATCATTGATCAGAGGCATGGGATACACCATGAGCCTTGTCAGACTATTAACCAGGTGGTAGTGATACATAACCGGATGTCGATCCCATTCTTCTTGATGATCACAACTATGGGTGACGCCCAAGGAGATGTCGAGTGTCGGATCATTCGAGCAGATAGTAGTCCCTTGATGAGTTGATGCAACTTTTCGCGGAACTGTATCGCCACTTTGCGACAACGTTGAGCGACTGGCCTTGCATTTCCCACATCTATGTCACATACCACTCCCTTCGCTGCTGGTGGTAAGGCATTGCCCTTTCCGATAAGAAGGTGCTTAATCAGCACGAGACGTTCAATCTCCTCCTGGGTGTTGATATTGGCATCACCTATTTGTGGATCTTCGATCTTGACTTCTTCCGTGGTCGCAGTTACTTCTGGTAGCACAGCCATTTGATCTTCCACATCTTCTGCGAATAAGCTCCCCCCTTCCTTGATACAAACTTCATCATCCATCGTAGGATCGCCAATGTTTGCCTGAATCTTGGTGTGAAGATCGTTACTCTTAACACGATCAATCTTGCCCTGGTCAGAAGTACGCTTGCCTAATGGTAGACTTGCGTCCCCGTCCCCTGCGATCTCGACATTCTGGACGGCTTTTCCGGCCGTGGTAAGATCGCGGTTGGTGTTACGTACTCGGGACGTTCCACCATTGGCTCGGTGATCTGCTCATTGATATCACTGATTTCATCCGTAGTTGCCTGATATGCGAGATTCTGCCATTCGGCGTACCTCCTCGATCCTATAGATACATATCCCGGAATTCGGGGAACTCGATCTCCACTCAACCACATTGCGACTCTCGATCCTTCGTGGAGAGTTAGTGCACAGTCACTTATGTTGGTCACCTGTAGATAACGGGTCCTTCCTGGTCCGACTGTGATCGTTGGCACCCATCGATCTCCCCTGGTGACCCATAACTTATACTGGTTTGACGTCTGACCGCGCAGCCTGATCTCGGCCGTTTGTCCGACGTCGATCCAGTAATGATCCTTCCAACACACATGTTCGGCCTTGTCTCCGTAGAGAGGACGCCTACCAGCCATCTGAAGGCGGACTTCGTCAGGCAAACATATCGTCCCATCAGCGAGATCGAGGCGGATACCCGCTGGCACCATAAAGTCCATTCCTAGTATCAAATCTTGCCCTCCAGTGGGCGGACCTACTCATGCATCAAAGAAGTACACTAGCGATCCTGCCAGCGTGATCTTGAGACGAGTACGTCCCTCGATCTTATATGGAGATCGTCCCACACCTTCGCATTCCAACGTTTGATTCTCATCAATGTGGCACCCGACCTTACGAGCAAAGGTGGCATCCAGTATGGACACCTCGGCACCACTGTCAAATAGCAAAATTGCTTTTTTGTTGTTGATCTTCCCCATAGCCTTAAATTGTTTGAACTTCTTGTCTGGAACATGATACTTCCAGTAACCCCGCGATTCCCCAGGGGAAATCTCAAGAGCCATCATCACATTCAATCTTGCATATTCATCGATCTGGCGTAGACTTGACACCGTAGCGGTAGATTTCTCCAGAAGATCACATGTATTGTCGATCGGATCGATCAGCTGATTAACTGTTGCCTCCGACTGTTTCTCGACATATGCATAAATGCAATAGCTAGAACGCTCATTTCGTACCGGTTTCCACACCGGTGAGCGTCCTAATTTAACATCTTCTCCGCAGTCTCTGACAACATGCGGCGTGCTTAGTGGGATTGTACCATTGTCGGATCAAGTTGTAAACTTCCTCCATGGTACATTTTCCCGCCTCGTGGATGTCACCACATGCCTTGCATGCGAATAGGCAGCGATCTGAGGGATGTCCTTTACGACCGCACTTTTCGCACGTTAGACGTCCCCAGCACCCAAGATCGCTATGTTTGCGCGACCCGCAGTGCGAGCATCGCTTAGGCGGTGAACCTATATCATGCCGATCTTGTTGTGCACGATTGTTTCCGGTCTCCGAGCGACTGCGATCTTGGTTCCTTTGATCTTGATCTTGCTGCCCTTCGTTGTTTCCAGATGCTGCGAGGTAGACACGACGTAATCCTGCTTCGCCATCCGATCCACTAGAGTCCTCTTCAGACTCGCTGCTGTCTGAGGTCGCCTTGATGGCTCTGACGACTCGAGTTGAAGCAGACGGGGCTGCTGCGCTGTTGTTCTTCTGACGAGGCTTGATTGATCCATAAACAGCCTTACTTTGTCGTGCCTTCGCTCGTTGCCGAGATCGAAGTGCTTCTTCCAGGGTGTCAGCGTCTGGGATTCGTAATAGAGCCAGGTGATCTGCAAGATCGCGGTCATCGAGAGTTTCAATGAAGTGCTCCACGTGTTCACGTCGAACTTCCGAAGGTCCATCCTTGATCTGGAGGCGGGCCCTGAGCCCTGCCACGTTGAGCTGATACAAATACTCTAGCGGAGATTCGTCCGATCTCTTGCGCGCGTGGTAATATTGCCTCGCAACTGACACTCCTCGTCCACAATATTGAACCTGGAAGCTGCGGAGTAAATCCTTCCAGGTACTGCGTGTTGTGCGACTAAGCTGTCGGTACCAGTTTCGTGCCAATCCTGTGAGGAGATCGCCGAACACCAGACACTTTTCTTCGTCTGGAGCTTGATCTCGCACTAAGGCGGATTTTACTTTGTTAAGGGAGGCCCTGGCTCGATCTTCACCCCTTCTTTCCCCGCAAACTCTTTCAGTTCAGACATGGCGGAAACTCGTATACGTGGGACACTTGTCGATCTTCCGGTGGTCGTAGCTGATGCTGATGCTACGGCCGCACGTCTGGGAGGATCAAGGTCGAGATCATCTGGGTCGTATTCATGAAGATTTGGGTGTTGATCTGGCGACCCCACAGACTCCATATCCACATCTCGATCTTCTGCTACTGCTGGTCTTGCGGTATTAACAGCGCGTTGTTGTTCCTTCAGGAACCGGCTCATCGCCGCCTGGAAGTATGATTCCAGCTTCGCATTCGATCCTTGTGCTATGGTCGGCGCGATGACGTCCATCATTCGCTTGGCTTCTTGATCTCCACGCTGCCTTAGCATAGCAGCACCTGAAGGGCCTAGTGTCATCCGAGGTGGGTCATCTGCACTATCAGTATCCACCTCCTCAGTCGCCGACTCGTAATGTGAGGATGTACCAGTCTGATCTTCCAACGTGAGTGTCGGTAACGATCCCAGCACGTGGAATGTCGAACTAGTCGTGATCTTGGGGGTTACACTCTTCTCACCCACCAAGGGCTTCAGTAAGTCGAAGATCGACATCAGAGCTGTGTTGATCGTGCTGAACCTCGTGTCGAAGAGCTCGTTAGCGTCGAATGATCCTGCGATGATCCCACCTTCCTTGATCAGATGCGATAACGCTTTTGCAGCTTCCAGCTTGCTCGATCTTGCCGTTGGCTTTTGCACTGGGCCTTTTAGATCGCTGATGATCTTCGGCTTGATGATCTGCATAACGGGGTTCTTGACCAAGTAGGTGTGGAGTTCCTTCTTGTGGTATGCGATCTCGAACGACCCATCCGCCCACACTGTTTTAAGATCGTCTTGATCATCAGCGTCCGATCCTGGTGCTTTCATCTTTTTCCGTAGAGGCTTCGATCTTGCTGACTTCTTTTTTGTGCTCGACTTGAAGGCGAGCGTTTGGATGGCTTTCACCGGTGGACGTTCGTCCTGCAGATCGCGATGCAAGTCGGAATCTGCTGGGGTCCCCGAAGGGACCTGGGGAAGAGGTAGAGGCTTCTCTTCTAGATCCGTAGCCGGACCATCCTCTGTTCCGTCGGTAGAGCTCCTCCCAAAGCTCTGCCGATCCGCGGATCGATCTTGATTCAGCGGTGTCGTCGGTGATCCGATCTCCAACGACGCTGGTTTCCCTGATCTAAGATCAGCATGCGCTACTTCATGGGCCTCACGGTGAAATCCCGAGTCACCCAAAGATCCGGTCACGCGCACCGTTGTGGCGAAGTAGTTCTGCGAAATCGCAAGATCGCAGGAGTCCTCTTGCACACTGCGCCCGAACTACCGACTAACGGAGGGGGTACTCCGAACCTCCGTGAAGTTACTTGATCTCACCTTGTGTACCCGTCGGTGGGACTAGATCGCTCCTCGGGTGATCTCGATAGACGCGCTTGTTGTCGATCTTGCTGTCTGACAGGACAGCGGGAGATGTGGCAGCAGCGGGGATACTTCTACTCGCTGCGCCGTGTAATTATTAAGCTTCGATCTTGGTTGTACTCGATCGATCTTGCTCTGACCAGTGTCGATCTTAGCTCGGGGGGTCTTGTGGTCGGTGTGTGACCTTTATCCAATACTTCCAATACGTGCTTGCCGCTTCCTATAGCGGGGTCTTGAGATTTGAGGGTTGACGAACGTCCGGCCAAGCAAACTGGGCGTAGGGTTTCTACTTAGTGTCGATCTTGATCCTGCGTGACGTCGGGAGGGTCAATCTTGTATATTCCTACCCGGAATAGCATAGATGAAGGAAGACTTGTGTAGTAGAAGGTAAAAACAACTCTGAATTAATGGTTAGTGTCCTATGCTTCCCATCTGTGGCTATCCATACTGTACTGGCTTCATAATACCTATAATAAAGTCAAGATCAAAATTACCTGTCAAGATCAAAATTACCTGTCAAGATCGATACCGCGTGGGTACAATCGGTTTGAGCAGGTATGACGTCACGCGTTCACGGGTCCTTATAGAGAGTGCCACAATAGAGGGAGTCATCTTGTTTCTTGATTGACATGACGGGATCGTGGTCCAGAAACTTCCGATCTGATTCACCACATTAATATTCACTATAGAAACATTTCTTTTAGACGTGAAGACTTGCTGTGTAGGCGACTCGTCGTCCGAAGCATTCGTAGGCTGGTCCCTGCGTGGTGAAGTAGACAAGATGTTTTCCGACTTCGATCTTGTCCCGTCAATTAAGAACGAGGGGAATCCCATCTATGGTGATCATCTATATAGTGACACTCACTATAATGACCGAGTGAATGCGTGTGCTATCATCCCCACGCAAGACGATTGTACCCAAGCGATAGTGTGTAGTGTACCCCTGAGAGGGCTTACATTTTCACGCGATTGCCACTGCACGTGTCAGAGTAAAAAGCAGCCACAGATACATTCCCGACGACCAACATGCACATATTAGGAATGTCAACATATATTGTGTAGCTTAGCATCTCAGTAATTGACCCTCCATTTACATAAGTAGCTAGACATCTTTCTGATATTACATAAGTAGGCATGATCGGAACACGACTAGCGTGTACTGACTTGCCATCCTCTGATTGGTTGAAAGGTGGGGAGTCAGACCCCACTTTCAGCCAATCACCTGTCGACCTTTATTTGAGTGGTTCACATTAGTCCTAAGAGTTCGCGCCCAGGTCTAATAATAAATCAGAGTTGAATTTACCTCGGACTTAATACTTAGTTCTCAGTCCTACTGCGAACAAGACGCTTCCTCGACAGCTAGGTGTAAGACAGTGACGGATATACACCAGGCCCGTTACACCTGGTAGCGCTTTGTAGTCCTTCCCATGACCAAGTTTGAAATGAGTGATAATCATCCCGCTGGCCCTCCAGCCATGACGCTGGAGCATGCAGCCTTCCCTCATGTCACGTTAATCGAGTGGCAGGCGCTCCACCGCCTTGCGGCGGTGTCAGGAGAAGTGACCATCACGTCGCTGCTGAGCTCAGCGACGCCCGACCATCATCTCCAAGCCATCCAAGAGTTCATGGTCCGCGAGCTCGCCGAAGCAAAGCGGCGAGTACCAACTCTCTCGCAACCCTCACGGAACGACGCCGTGAAGATGGAGGCTTCTTCATATTCTGGGACGGGCCCAGATCATCTTCCTCTGAACCGCTGGTTGGGAGATATTGATATCGCGACCGCCTCGAGATTAATCGAGGGGCCATCGACCAAAGTGAACTTCCTACTATCCTACCTCTTCAGCAAGGCCGATGAATGGACTCTCGGCAAGCTCGTTGTCGACCAACACGCGTTCCTGACTCTGTAGATACTCCTGAGTGACCTTCGTCTCGCATATGAACCGCCCCAAGACAGGTCACGCGTTCGGACGACGTTCTTCGCCCCTAAGCAAGGCAAGATGTCCATGTGAGACTATGTCCAGAAGACACGCCATCTCGCGTCGTGTATCATCACGAAGCCGATCGACATGGCGTCCCAAGTCCATGCCTTCGTATCCGGGATGCGTGAAGGCATGACACAATACCGTATTACCCTGGAAGAACCTTTCACCCTCGCGTTACGCGAGGACTGTGTGTTGACATCGTCGTATGCATATACACTCCCCACAGAGATTCACTAGTCAGGTCCTGAATCCATGGAGATCGATGCCATTGAGGCGTTGCAGTGTCAACAGTGGCCACCCTTGAGACAAGGACGAAACTGCCGAGACGACCGTCTGATGGTTTGCTTTCGGTGCCGGAAGCCTGGACAACGCGCGGCGGTGTGCCGCGCGCCGGATCCCGTCATTATCTACGTGGGGCATTCCACGTCCGGTGAAGTAACCCGGCCCGCACAACCAATAAACGGCCGGGACCAGTAGGTGCGAGGTGCCCTACTGGTTGGAACCGAGGGCCGGATCCACCGGTGGCAGACTAACCTCCTAGTCACCCGTGCTTCACGCACACTTCAATGCCACCACCGCCAGTGGTGACTCGAGACTGATCGTCGTCAAGCGGTTTTGTCCTGAATCCATGGAGATCGACGCCGCTGAGGCATCGTAGTGTCAACAGTCCGCGCCCTCCTGAATTCAGGTGCGACGAATAGCTTCTTTCGCGCGTCGTGCCTGTCGGTTCTCTCCGATAGCGTTCGCGTCCGAAGCAATCCGGGCGAGGTGGATATCAAGCTTGCTGGCGGCAAGGCTCGCCGTTTCGCGCGGCGCGAGGTCTCGCCGCCGTATATGACATGATGCTATTTCCGATTTTCGAGCGACAGGTGGATATTACGTTATAATGTGATTGGTTATACTATGGGTTATGATAGAGAGGGAGCCTGGGACGCGGCTGCACCCGTGCGACGTCTGTGGAAGATTTTAGACGAACCTTCGCCTGACTGTAAAGGGGCCCAATGGACCAGAAGTGTACTTCAGAGTGTGCACAACTCTGAAGGTCAAATACACTCTGTCTGGTCACCGGACTTTCCCCGACAATGAGTGCCTAATTCCTGGCGGAAAGTCTTTGAGAAGAACGTATCTCTGAGAGACCTCATCCCGTTACCGTCCAGCGCGACGATGATGGTTCAAGGATCTACACTACTTACCCGCAGAGACCAAGTATCGCGCGCCGGACGCCGCGCACCCGCGCAACCCTCAAGAACTTCGCGTACGTTGAAGCATTGGTGCTCCGTATTATGATATTCCGCTCAAGACTCTGGTATTCCCCACTCTGAATAACCAAGACTCTGAAAACCAAAGTGATTTCGGACTCTAAAAATCCGGATACCAGACTCTGAAATCAACGAAGATTCAAGACCATACTGAAACCAAGTGAACCCAAGTTCAAGTCACGCAATCAAGTGATGCCTGACCTGCACATCCCCGTAATGACGTCTCTACCTATCAACCCATCGAGATCTGCTGCACTGACTGCATACGGAGACCAAGTCAAGATACCTGATAGCATACAAGAACCAAGTGTACATGAGACACGAAAGACTGACTGCATGAAGGACGCCAAAGAAGACAAGAAGAAGAGATATACCAGAGAGATATGAGAGTTACGAGAAAGATAACACGATAAACAGAGTTCAATTTGCTTGCTACTGCACAAGTCCGCTTGAGAGGTATCCAAGCCACTGCGCCGAGTACGTACGCCGTGTGATCTCCACCAAATTCAGTCCCCTTAGGTGGAGATCAGGTAACGTAGAGACCTGAGAGGACTCGCCTATTCCATATCCTAGTTGGGTCGTTTGTTTTGTCTCTAGCGGTAGCCCATTTCATATTGCTCGTTTGGACAGGCTCTGGAAACTAGACAGTCGTTTCCAGGGTGCAAGGTAGACTGTTATATATAGCTGATTGTATTGGTTTATATTTTCCCTCTATATTAGAGAGTGGTGCGCGAACGTAACAGGGATACCAGACAGACCAGGTGTTTGGTAGCGAGTCCCTAGTTGACCTGGAGTATTAGCCCACCGCTCAAGGGCCCAGAAATAATAAGAACGGCTGTATATATTTGTATATTCCTGAACTCTGTATATTTGTTGTTTATCTCTGAGGGTCAAGTATCTCGGTTCTGGATTTGTGATATTCAGACACCGATATCAGACTCTCTCTGGTATTAACCTTTTTTCGACCATCAACTTTCTGGTAACCTACTTGGTTTTCAGAAACTCCGACCCCCGAACGCTCCCGGAAGGACTTTCTGAATTCCGACACCAGACTCCAAGGGAACACAACTTCTCTTCACTTTGAACTTTAGACTCCGGCGAGGGTCATATTTCCAAGACAACGAATCCACAGGGATACCGCAAGGCACCACACGCCCACCTACGTTGTACGGCTCTGAAATCCTTTCAGTAGTCGTATAACCGGGGTCACTGTACGCCACCAGTTCCGCGACCAAAGTTTCACCGACTTCGCGACAACTGATGCGCGTGGCTGGATCTTGGTATCGTGATATCAGTGGACTTGATATTATAAGAAGAGAAAGGTTCCTGTCAAGCGTCAATATTCAAGATGGCTACACCAGGATCTACGAGATGAGGACGCCGTGGTCGCGGTCGCGGTGCTCCGACACGTCAGTTCAAGCGTCTCCAAGGATTGCCGCCTGAGGAGCAACCAGACTTGGATGCTATCCAGAAGGCGGCTCGCGAGAAGAGGAAGGCTGCGTGAGAGAAGAAGGCCGCTGAGAGTGTGGACATCCCGAACCGGCGGTCGAAGACCAGCCTGCTGCGGAACCAGAAGCTCAGGAGGCACCCGCTGTCTCTGGTGAACAAGGTTCTGAGGAAGGCCCGTCAGAAGTCGAAGCTTCTGGTGACGAGGTGACCACTGCCCGTGAGGGTGGTGATGAGGCGTCTGAGGGACGCGCCGATATGGTTGAGTCCCCGGAAGTGGTCGATCTGCGTTCAGAGTCGACGACCTCCGGACAGTCCGTGGAAGAGGTGAAGCCAGAACCCGGACTCTCTGAAGATTGTGTTCCGCAGTCTCCGAATTCGGAAGGTGCACCAATGCCTGATGACACGCTGATCATGTCCGAAGATTCTCTGAAGACACCGTCTGATGAGTCTGGGAGGGCTGATTCGCTTGATGGAGAACGAACTTTAAAGTATGTGCGTCGTGAGCTCCGCCGCTGGAAAGACATGGATGCCGGTAGAACCGTCCCGCCAAGCGTCGAGTATGTATGGCCGACGACGAAGCCCCGTGTAGACGTCTTCCAGAAAGCCGCTGCAGCGGCCGGCGACTACATCAAGTGGCGGTGCTCTTCTGTATTCCCTGAAGACATGTAGATTTCACAGTTTTACGTGAGATGTCATGGCTTTGGTCGGATTCAAGACCTTTCCTACGTTGCGATTCCAATGAGCACGCCGACGGCACCATAGTGTGTGGCTGTTCTCCAGACAATGTTGTACCAGGCGGGTTTTGAATTCCAGAACTTGCTCCCTACGTGGTCCCAGACCCAGGCGTCAGCTATCTTCGAGTCTCAGGTACGCAGTGTGGCGACCGAACTTCAGAGTCGTCTCGCCATGGAACTGGTTGAGTGGGCCACCGTGACTGCCAGGTTACCGGTTAACCGATTCTCAGAAGGCATGAAACAAGAAGACACTACAAGTCGAGAAGGAACCGATAGTGTATTACCTGACAAGGATGCTGACCTACAAGGACGACAGCTGATCATGCGCCTCCGGGTGACCGGACTCCGAGTGACGCATAGTTCCAATGGTTCCAGCAGTGATGAGCCGCCGCAGTCCAAGCGCTTACAGCAGAGACCGCCGCCCCCACAAGTCCCGTCAACACCGTCAGCCTTGTCGACGCCGTCGCTGTCTTCATTGCCACAGTACGAGAGTCGTTCTGATAGCACGCGACCGGAGTCTGGAACTCCCATGTCTGAAGATCGTAACAGTTCTCGAACTCGAATGACGGATGTGCCAGTTCCCAGGGTCATCGGGACCTCTGATGATCAGTCGACTGGATTTCAGACCTTGCGTGGAAGCTCTACAGACTCGTCCTTGATGTCTGTGAGTCGAGGGGCGTCGTCATACATGGCGCTGTCCGCAGGGGGTCTGGCGTTGATTGCCCAAGGCGCTGACGTCGGAGGAATGGTCTCCGGAGAAGGTATGGGAATCCAAGTGACTCGAACGTTGTTGCCTGTGAAACCTGAGCATGAAGATATCGACATGCTGGAAGAGAAAGCTGAGGTATCAGATTTTAAGTCTGAAAAACAGACGTTCGTCCATGAGCTTTCACAGGGTTTCAGACAACCAACGCCATAGATTCCGCCTTCATCTGTCTCCAGTCGAAGCGCAAGACATCGAAGCCACCGCCAGAGTATGAAGAGTGAAGACCTTCTGAAAACGCCGTCTCGTCGCTTGAGTTCCATCGCGTCGAGTCGCACGAAGTCTGAAGCTCGAAGTTCTCAGAGATCAGGGCCTGCCCAGATCGAACTGAACGTCATGAGGCAACACCAGGAGTGGCAGAACCGGATGGAACAAGCGCAAATGGAGTTCTTGGCCCGAGAACGCTTGGAGTCCATGGAACCTGACCGCCGTCGGGAACAACGCGACTTGGAAGCAAGACGCGAGACCCAGACGCTCACCGACCGCTTGTTGGAGTCTAAAAACGCAAGACTGGAGGCGGAGAGACGTGCTGATGATGCTGAAGAACGGAGAAGTCTGGTATCGGAGAGTAAACTCAGAAGTCGCAGCGTGGCAGAGCTGGAGACTCTGAAATCGGATCTCTCGAAGTCTGAAAGCCAACGCCTGAAATCAGAGTTTGCTGATCGCTGGCGACAGCGAGAAGCCGAAGCCGAAGCCCAACGTGTGCGCGCGACAGACGAGATGAAACGAGACTGGATTTCCCAAATGAAGACCTTACAACAGCGAATGAAGGATATGGAAGCTGAGCACGACAGGGAGAAAGAGAGTTCTCAGAACATGCAACGCTTCCAAGTTGGCCAGTTGAAAAACCTTCGAGCAACATTGTCCCAAGTTCAAGAGGCGCGAAGTGTCGGTCACCCTGATTCAGCAACTGCAACCCCGGTGTTTAACACTGAGGACTCTGAAGTTGCAACTATGTACCCAGTATCCGGATCAGAAATCTGAAGTGACGCAAGAGCGGTTAGGGTTGAACCCAGGTCGCACCCACCGGCTCTCAAGACGGCTCCCCGAGAAGTTGCGACCTTCCAGCAAGCTACCCCTGCACGAAGCACGGTGACGAAGCGAGTGAAGGCCGAGAGGAATGGCGCCGCCGCTACGACCACGACAGCAACCCAAGAGACTCGAGTGATCCCGATGATGGAAGCCAAGGGGGATACCAGACGTGCATCGACCCCACGACGAGATCCACAGCGGAAATCAGACGCTAGACGGTCTAATGGAGACCGAGAGGCGTCCCGCCGAGAGAAGCGCCGTGGTGAAACACCAGACCCTGGTGGAGACTCTGAAGACACGAGCTCAGACTCTGAAAGCTCGTCTTCAGACGACTCTAAGCTTGGTGAAGTGGTGAACCTGACAGCAGCGACGCAAGCTCAAGCTGGAACTACACTTCTGACGTTGAGGCCGTTCATGAACTCCAACAATCTCGGAGAGTTCCATCCTAGAGCCACACTCAGGAACGCGTCCACTGGTGGGAGCGATTCACGAATATGGCGTCTCAAGGAGGGTGGTCGACCAAGACACGCATTCAGGAACTCAAGTTGAAGCTTCCGGTATCTGCGCGTGACTGGTTTAACCCGCTCCCCAAGAGTGTGTCCCGTGACTGGAAGGAGTTGTCGTCAGAGTTCAAGAAGCGTTATTGTAAGGCGCGGTCATCATATTCAGAGAGATATTTCACAATGGCTTTGAAGGACTCTGAGACCCCGCTCGAATTCTTCTATCGACTCAACTCCGCCGCTGGGAAGGCCGACATTGATTTCAGAAAATCGTCCAAGCGTCTTGAGAAGCACGTGCTCCGTTTTATCACTAAGATCAAGGATGCGCGTCTGAAAACTTCGCTACAAGGTCAGAGATTCCGACGTATTTCAGACCTGGAGTATGTTTTGCAACAGGATGAAGATGTCTGGCGAACAGGTGACCAAGAAATGACCACCACCAAGCCTCGAGACTTCCGAGCAGACAATATTCCACGAGGACAGTTCAAGCCCAAGCGCATGAACCGGACTTACGTCGCGAGAGACCTGGACTCTGAAGATTCTGATGATGATGACTCTGAAAACCATAAGGGATCTCTGAAATCCGATCAGGATACCAGAGACCAAACCGGTGATTCCAGACTTCAGAGTTTGACTTCAGAGTTTACCCGTGATGGAAACACTGCACAGACCTCTTCGAGTGCCTCGACAGCTCCGCCGAGCGCCGTTTGGACGCAGACCCTGACAAATGAGGTGTACCGAATTATGGATAACATGGGATGGCGTCCACCGCCTCATTCCCCGTCTGGATCGTCAGGTCAGGGTTTTCATCAGAGACCTCCTGAAAATGGTGGTTATTGGAATAAGTTTTGTGAGAAATGTCAACGCTCAAGACACTCAGAAGAAGACTGCTGGAGGGATATCACGTGTGACCGGTGCCAGGAAAAAGGGCATCCAAGTCGAATGTGTCGAGTACCCCCTGTGAAGTGTGTGAAAAAAATACATTCCGGAAAACCCTGTGAAGACTTGAAGACTCTGGAAGCACTCAAGCAACTCGCCCGTCAAGGCGCACTGAAGGACATGCCAAACCACCTGAGAGAAAGACTTCTGGGTGATGAGGCAGACTCTGGGAAGCCGTTAAACTAATACGCCCGTCGGATGGGGACCCGAAACGCGCGGGGCAAGGCAATACCCCAGAATTATGTGTTCTAGCGTGTGTAGGACCGGAGCTGAGAAAGGTTCAAGATAAGCCCCAACAATACATGACCTCTTTAACCCAGGAATCAGCTGTGCCTTTCAGAAACTCAGGAAATAAGTTACCCGAGATCTCTGAAAACACCGATCCGATACCCGACGACACAGTGTCATTCAGACTGAAGGATGGCGAATGCTACGGTAGAAGGGCGGATAATTACCCTGATCGTTCCAAGCGAGATGTAGTGATGGTACATGGTGCTGTGAATGATCGCCGGACTAAGATTCTCCTGGATACCGGTGTGACTATAAGCATTCTGAGTTACGACTTTGCGCATAAGCTCGGACTCAGACTCAAGTCACACAAGCAAACTAAGGTATCAGGGATGGGTGGTGTTCCGACGTACATTGGCGCCAGCGCTGAGATCAAGTTGACACTTGGGCCAAGAGTTCTGGACATTGTGGATGTTTGGGTCGCGAATATTGGTGAAGGAATTGATGTGCTTTTAGGAATGGACTTTATGTTTGCCGCTGGAGTGAGGATCAGTATTCGCGAAGGTCTGGTGTCGTTACCAGACGAAGTCGTGGTGATGATGTGTAATTGGGAACCTGGTGACCACATTGGTCGTAACAGGTTTGTCTGACCAAGCGAGGCTGTTCTTCTGAGTCCTGGTGAGGTGTTTATTGTTAGGATTGATTACGGTCCGACGAATCCGCAACGGGAAGTCGTGTGGGCTGGACGTGGTGATCGTTGGGTTACACAGCTGATCTATGCTGCCCGCTCATGGCCTGTGGCAGTTCGCGTGGTGAATATTTCCGATAAGAACACCTGGGTTAATGAGCTCTGTGATGTCGCGAGGATCGTGGAATATGGTTTCTTCCCGAGACATGGGCGTTTCGTACGTCCTGGTTCCGCTGCATATCGTGGTTGGGAGGTACTGATCCTGGAAAGCACTCTGTCACCCGAAACGAAGAAGCGTATGGAATGAGAGGCAAGACTGGAGGCTCTGATGCCGCAACCGCCTTGTGTGGAACATCCAGATTACCCATGGCCGACGAAGATACTGCAACGTCCGAGGTTGGATAATGCTCGAGTGCAGTTTGTGAAATCAGACCCGACTCCAATCACGAAGCGAGATCGTTTTGCCCTAGATGAATCCACTCAGACAGATGATTCCTACTGCAGTGAAGTGGCGGACAGCTTGGACGCAAGTGTGGATACCAGAGATTTTGAGACGTGCTCTGAAAGTGTCTCGCCCAGCGACTCTGGTGACGATCGCATCAGTTCTGGTGACAGCTCCTCGGACTCGGAACCAGAGTCCCCCGCAAGTGGTTTTCAGACTTCCCAGTTACCTGCAGATGATCTGGACTTAACGGACGAATCTTGGGATATCCTTATTCAAGGGATGCCCGGAACGCCTGTGGAAAAATTACGAGTGGAGTATGAGCGGTGTATGCAAGTCTCGAACGTAGAGTTGGATTTGGAACCGGGTGTTTATATGCGGGAAGGCACGGAGCTCCTTGTTCAGGTGCGCGATCAACTGGTCATGTTACCAGAGCTTGTGGAATTGACACCGGAGTGCGATATTGACAGTGCTGATGTTGGAGAACCAGGAAAGGCAACACCAGAAATGGAGAAGAAACTACGTGACATTCTGAAATACCACAGAAAGATCTTCCTAGGAGACGGTAATGCAGCGCCCGCACCGGCAAGGGGCGTGGTTTGTGATCTAGATGTAGGAGACGCCAAACCGGTGGCCCAACGTCCAAGGTCCGTTGCCCCTCACCTCATGCTGAAGGTGTATGAGCTTCTCAGGAAACGTCTGGAAACTGGTTTGATCGAGTACTCCAATTCGCCGTGGGCATCCCCTATTGTGATCGTTCTGAAGAAGAACGGTGTTGACATACGAATGTGTATCGACTATCGGATTGTGAATGGTTTCATCAAGCTATCACCCTACCCGTTGCCTCTCATTGATGACCTCCTGATTGGGTTCGAGGCTGCGATGTGGTTTATGAGTCTGGATATGGCTAGTGGTTTCTGGGCGATCAGGATGACGGAATGTGCACGATTGATATCCGCATTTATTTGTCCATTTGGACACTTCCAGTGGGTGAGAATGCCTTTCGGCCTGAAGAATGCTCCTCTTGTGTATCAAGCTATGCTGGATAACTGTCTGTGGGGATTTGTGAGATTGTCGCCAGAAGAAGAGGCTGAAGTTGACGCAGATGTTCTGGAATTCTTGCAGCTGAAGCCTCAAGACTCTGAAAACCATGCGCTGAAATCAGAGATGTCGGCTCTCACAAGTCAGATGACCATTTTCCAGAGGAACATTCCGGTTCCAACGTGTATGGGTCCAGTCCTGGGGAGAAGTTCGTACATCGATGACATTGCACATGGAGCGCCGACTTGGACCAACTCTGTGACGATTTAAACGTTCTGCTTTTCAGACTTCGCTACTGCAACATCTCTGTGAGTTTGCTCAAGAGCGAATTTGGGAAGCTATCGATCCCGTATCTCTCCCACGACATCAGCGCCGAAGGTCTGAGAGCGACGCCCAAGATCGTCAAAGGAGTCGAAGAACTGCCGTTCCCGTCCACGCTAAAGGGAGTTCAGAGTTTCATGGGAAGTCTCAATTACTACAACAAGTTTATTGAAGATTTACCGGTTATCGCTGCCACCTTGTACGAATTGACGGATGAACAGATCCGCTCTGGGAAGGATCTGACTTGTGCCAAAGAAGCATTTGAGCTCCTGAAACGCAAGATAGTTTCCACCCCACTTCTCAGACACCCGGGCCGAACCAGACCATTTGTTATCATCCCACATGCGAACCCTTGGGCTGCCTCGGCTGTTTTAGGGCAGGAGTACGATGGAGTGATTCATCCAGTCCAGTTCACGGGCCGTGTTCTGAATGACGATGAACTCAGGTATCATATTGCCGAAAAGTAGGTGATTGCGATTCTCAGAGTCTTGGAAAAGTTCAGAGCTCTAGTAGAGTCAAGTCCAGTGATTGTGATGTATACCAGATAATCTGTGCTGAAATGGTTGCTGACGTCGAATTCCACGGATGGTAGAAACGTGAAGTGGGGTCTTAAGTTGTCGCACTGGGACTTGAAAAATTCTCCGGATCCAGCGCGATGAAGACGGACTTCCAGCCATATTCGGCACAGGCATCACACCCCGAGAACATCTAGACGAGGTCTCTGAAAACCTGATTCCAGCCAAGGGGCGAGTCAAACCGCCAGCCCCTGTCAGCGTGGAAATGCTGGAAGCAGATTATCAGGGTCATGTCCTGAGTTTCGATGGTGCAGCAAAGACGTCTACTCGTCTGGGAAGTTGTGGATGTATACTCTGGAAACTCCCTGGGTGGAATGTTTTGGAAGCCCGAGGATTTCCCCTGAAGGACGTCACTGTGAATGACTCGGAGTATTGTGGTCTGAATTACGGTCTGAGGATGGCGTTGGAACATGGAATACATGAGCTAGTGGTTGTTGGAGACTCACGTATCGCAATACAACAGGCTCAGGGACTGATTAACCGCAACCAACCTAATTTGCAGCGGAGGTTGGTAGAGTTTGAATCTCTGAAAACCAAATTTCAGACCCTGAAATTAGTACATGTGAAACGCGAGTTCAACCAAGCGGCAGACTACTTAACTTCGAAGACTCTGGCACTTGGGGAAGCTTGGCAGGTACAAGATGCTGACGAGCCCACCCATCTACAACTAGTGTCTAAAGTACAAGAGAAATTATTGAAGCCCTGCCCAGCTCCAAATGCGGAAGTTCAGGAGTCCGACGTACCAGACTCTGAGAACCACGGTGTGACACCAGAGTCTGATGGAGTCCCTGGCCCAGAATCCGCACCTCTGCCACGATCAGCTAAAGTATTGATTGCTGTGACCCGTGCGCAAGTTCCGAATAACACTGATCCGCCTGAGGACGATGATGAGCGTGAACCCCTGGGGCCTTTGGAGTTCCAGGCAGAACGTTGGCGGCGAATCAAGGCACATCGGAGCCACGACCCGTATTTGGTTGAGCTCATGAAGTTTCTGAAAGGTAACGTGGGAGATCTACCACGGCCCCGAGTCAAGAAACTAGCAAGGGTCGCCGAGGACTTCATCTTGGATTCCAGAGACGTGCTGTATCGTTCAAGTCGTGCTGCCCGAGAGCAGCCTCGAGACAACGTCGATGAACTCAGACTGGTCGTCCCCAGAGGTTTGCACTCAGACTTGCTGCATTATGCCCACGAAGACTATCAGGGTGGACATCAGGGAATCAAGAGGACGTTCGAGAAACTGAGTTCAGAGTTCTACTGGTTGGGTATGTATGCCGATGTGGAAAGATTCGTGAAGGAGTGTGGACTGCGCTAGCGGCAAGGGGCGACCTCCAAATCCTGGACCATCACCTGGGAATATTGAGCCCAGCAGACCGTTTGAGGTTGTGTCCATGGATTTTGTGACGCTCATGCCGAAGTCAGCACGTGGCAACACCTTCCTTCTGCTCTTCCAAGACATGTTTTCATGGTACGTGATGTGTAACCCGATGAGTATCACCACGGCTCAAGACGTGGCGGAAGCATATGAAGAACGTGTCTTCAGAAACTTCGGAGCCAGTTCTCTGATTCGTCATGACCAGGATCCCTGTTTTATGAGTGAGGTGTTCAAGTGTTTTAGGGAACTCCTGGGTAGCAGACAACGAGCTACTCTGGGATACCGACCACAAGCTAACGGCCAATAGGAACGGTCGGTGAAAACTGTGGTGCGCGCGATCAAGGTGTATATCTCTGAAGCTGATCAAAGTGATTGGGATGATCATGCCGAGCGTCTGATGTTTGCCGTGAACAAGTCGTTCAATGCCACCCGTCTGGAAACGCCTTTTTATTTGGTGCATGGTTGGGATGCTCTCGGAACTATGTCCGCCATGCTAGGACCCAAGCCGTCGACGACTCAGGAACGAACCGCTTACGAATGGAGGAGGAAGATGCAACGAGACTACAGTTATGCTCTGGCATGTACCGAAGATCTCCAGAAGAAGGCGAAACGCGACCGGTCTGAAGAACAAACCCGAAAGTGGAACGAGTTATCAGAGCGTCTGAATTCAGGTTTTGCTATAGGTGATGTTGTATGGCTTTATATCCCTAAAGTACAAGCAGGGTTAAGCCGGAAGCTAGCGCACATGTGACATGATCCTCTCAGAATCGATGAGATGTTGGATGACTTCCGCGTACGACTCAAGGTTGAAGATACTGGTTATCGTGTGAATCCCTGGGTGCATGTGAGCCGTCTGAAACCCAGAGCCCAGTTCCCCAGGCGACCAACGATAGAGCTCGAGATTCGAGAAGACGATGACTTTGATGCCGATTTGCTACTTGAAGACAGTTGGGAACCTGCTGAGAATGATGAGTATGAAGTGGAGAAGATTTTGGATACTCGTTGGGGTAAAAGTACCAGAACGTCTAAACGTCTCCGTGAATATCTCGTTAAATGGAAGGGTTACGATGAAACTGAGTGGCTACCGTTATCGAAGTTGAACTGTGGCACATTACCTTACGAGTTCAACCAGAGTGCACGAGTTTGAGCTCGTTTCCAGGCAATGCAAGCTGGAGACGATCACCCCAGAGTCTAAACAACTCTGAAAACACATCTGGAACTCTGATATCTGAGAGATTGCAGAGACTGATTTTCAGAGATTGAGAGTCTGAATGCATGTTTTTCAGAGATTTTTTCTGAGATTCGTGTGTTCAGACATGTGATCGACTATGTTATTGCTTGTATGAAAACGACAATGTGAATGTGGAGAAAATGAATTTGTGGAGATTACGTGCTGATGAATACGAGATTACAACCGATGAAAGTTGAAGGAGGAGAGGTGAATCAATGGCTAAGTAGAGTGATATTAGAAGATGGAAGATTGGATGGCCCTACTGAGGCCGGGGTTTACGTCACAAATGCAGACAACTAAGTGGCCTATCAGTATGCAGTCTTCCTACGAAAATTGTAACTGAGGCTTGGGACTTCAGTAGCGGAGGAAGACGGGGTTCTCAGAGCGCTCCGTTGGCGTCGGGATATCCTGCTTGATATCGTCAGGAACATACGGGAGCCATCCTTCATCCACGTTCACCGTGGCCCACTGCATACGAGCAGGCTCAACGACATCCAAGTCCCCCAGTTGGGTCTTCAGAGTCAGACACTTTGGACCACCAAGTTCGGCGACTCTGGGGTCTTGCCAGATCCAGGGACACGCCTTGTCAGGAACAGTCCAGATGCCAGGCTCCGAGAGCAACGACTCTGGGAAATTCCTGTGCGCCAAGACCTTCCGGATGAGGGCGTTGTGCTGACGAATTAAAGCAGCTCGCCGCATGGCCCGGTACTTGTGCAACTCCGCATCGCTTGTCATCGGCCTCGACATCCATAGTGACCCAGTGAGTCCGTTCCCAGAAAGCCTGAGTGTGCTTCTTCATGCTGCGCACGATGTCTTCCACGTCAGCCAGCACCATGGGTCCCAGTTTGTTACATTTTTGGAAATAGAACTCGGAGAACCGGTTGTCAAACATGACCTCCCAAGGAGCACGATTCTTGCGGATCACAGCACAGTAGCGTTCTGAGTCCCAGCGTTCTTTGAGAATGGCGCACGAGTGCTTGTGGACCTCATAATCCAGGAATCCCAATGTCTGATCTGTCGTAGCCTTGGTGGAGCTCACTCGTTGTACTCTGATACTATAGTGCAACCAGGGGAAGGCTTCACAGTTGGTGTTTCCACCACCTGGAGCACCTTAACCGACAGCGACTTGTAGGGCTTGGACACCAGACTTCGTGATTTTCCAGATGAACCCTTGGACTTCGACCCACTTCCACTGGCGGATTTCGGATGGGATTTGGGACTGGTGTGGGCAATCACAGACGCACGGCTTCTCTTGGATTTCTGGGTGGGAACGAGCGATCCGTCGTCAGAGTCTGAGTCGTCATCAGATTCACGAGGACGCATGGAGCCAGAACGTGAATGGTCATCAGACTTCTTGTTCTCAGACTTCTTGCTCCCAGACTTCTTGACTCCTGACTTGTCATTTCCAGATCTTTTGCTCTTGGACTTGTCACCCCCAGAATCGCTGTCACCAGACGCGTCACTCCCTGAACCTTCGTCGTCGTCCTCAGACTCGGAGTCGACGACACCAGGATCTTTGTAGTCAGGACCTTCCTTGGGGTAGTCGACCGTAGACTCGACGTCGCTCTCAGGATAATTGACGTGACCGTCCAGATCACCCCAAGCAGCGGGCTAGGTACTAGCCAATATATGACGATCCACCACTTCGTCGACCATGTGATAGTAGACTTCCTGGACGTATTTGGTCCAAGGGTTGGAATCCAAGTGACGCGAGAAAATCACACTCACCAGCATCTGGACAAGAACCGGACTGCTGAAGAGACTGTGAGCTACCTTGTCCGACGCCAACCATTCCATGGCCTTGTCATATGCGACACCAGACAGCAAAGCTTGGCGAAGGTCAGGACGGACTTCTTTCTAGGCCATATCATCAGAAGGCTTCTTGTGTACTTCAGACTTAGCCACCTTGGTACCTGCATTCGCCGAAAGTACGGAGTCTTCAACAGGCTGGTGTCCAGAGGGGCGACGCTGTAGACTCCTGAGGTCTGACTTGAACGGCCGCTTGGGTGAAAACTTCTGAGCCTGAGAATGCGAAGGGTACGCGAGATACCTGGGACTCTTGGACTGGGAATCAGGAATACCAGCACCCGAACGAGTGAGATCCAGAACTCTGGTATCCTTCGCAGCCTCCTCGGCAGCTGGACGGGCTCGCTCTTCAGAAGGGAGTTTCTTGAAATCAGGAACGGGCTTCTTTCGCTCGTCCAGAGCCGTCACGTTGATGATGGTTGTCCAATGATCTGGCATGATGGTGTCCTCCTGATATGACACCAAGAGATCGTGAAGGCGGTCCCAATTACCCGAGATTTCAGGGTTCTTGCAAGAACTCTGAAAACCCCCATGGATCCGTCGGCTTGACGTCGGGACGATACTTCAGAATAGAGACTTGAGCTTGGCGATCGGCAACTTGATACTTCAGAACTGCCTTGTTCGCCTTGAGAGCTTCCACTTGGCCTTGATAATGGGCCTTGAGGTCCCGAATCTCTGAAGACATACGCTCCTCCACGACACCAGCGTCTTGCTGAGCAACCTGAAGTTCGTGCTTCCAGTATTGACAGTTCAGCACCCATTCGCGCTTGATTTCTTCGCACTCCGACCGAGCTGCCGCAGCATTTATCAGGGCAACACCGTTCTGAGAACCGACGCGTTCCCGAAGACGGCGATGGGCTGCAGTCATGAGTTTCAGGTACCCAGCCGTCCGAAAAACCCTTCAGCAAGCCGAGTATGAGGAACATGAGATAACAGAGACGCCAACTCTCGGCGAACTTCCACTGGCGTAGCCAGAGCATCCAGAGTACGCACATTCGGAGTCTGGGCACGAGGCGTTATGGTTTCATGGGGATCGAAGCTTGGGATCACACGCTCCAGCTCCTGAGGGTCTTCGTCGGTAAGCGTCTCGTACCCTAGGAGCACACAAGGACCGCCATATGCATTCGCAATGTGACAACCCCTCTGGAATTCCTCAGCTCGCGCTGGTGCACTTATCAGAAAGGCACGTCCCTCAGGCTCGATGTTAGGCGCGATGTAATTCTGAGGGGCATCAGAGTCTCCCATTGAAATGAGTGGAGCGCCTTCGCTCGTCATCAGACCTTGACGGAAGAGTCGGTCGACTTCCTCGGTGGACAACAGTCGAGGTGCACCAAAAGCCCGCGGTCTAAAAACACCAGGGGCGTCTTCAGAGAATGCAGAGCCTGGATTACGTGAGGTAGACTTCGGTGAAAGGCCACCTGAGCCACCCGAGCTCGCGCTGCCACCAGTGAGGTCCCTGACATGACCTTCGACCTGGGGATTTCCAGACTCTGGTATATGGGCTGGAGCGGTTGAGCTGCCGCCAGGTAACGTGGCCGAGCCGACGTAACCACCCTGCACCGTGTTGACAGTTGCCGTAGCAGGACTTGTGCCTGTGGCGTCGCCTGCCGTGCCACTCGATGAGGCGTTCGTGCTTAAAGACGTGCTTGTTTCCTCCGACATGTGAGTGAGAAAGTGGATTAGAATATGACCGCCCGTTGGGCGAGCCAAGTTCAAATATCTAAGTCTAAGAGAACAATCAAACTGGGCGACAGGACGCCAGAGACTCCGAAAACCAGGCAACCGGTAAAGGGTTGCTGCTGCACTACGCTCTGAAAACCGTCTATCAGAATGTCTGATAGGCCTGGCCATGATACACAGCTTGGAGAAAGTTCCGCACTGACTGACGGATCGTGACCAGGAGGGGCGGTTGACATAATGCTATTTCCGATT
The DNA here is from genome assembly GCA_008079305.1 of Phytophthora palmivora. Taxonomy (NCBI): domain Eukaryota; phylum Oomycota; class Peronosporomycetes; order Peronosporales; family Peronosporaceae; genus Phytophthora; species Phytophthora palmivora. Next base: position 742,846 of record VOQZ01000648.1, read on the forward strand.
TTCGAGTGACAGATGGATATTACGTTATAATGTGATTGGTTATACTATGGGTTATGATAGAGAGGGAGCCTGGGACGCGGCTGCACCCGTGCGACGTCTGTGGAAGATTTTAGACGAACCTTCGCCTGACTGTAAAGGGGCCCAATGGACCAGAAGTGTACTTCAGAGTGTGCACAACTCTGAAGGTCAAATACACTCTGTCTGGTCACCGGACTTTCCCCGACAATGAGTGCCTAATTCCTGGCGGAAAGTCTTTGAGAAGAACGTATCTCTGAGAGACCTCATCCCGTTACCGTCCAGCGCGACGATGATGGTTCAAGGATCTACACTACTTACCCGCAGAGACCAAGTATCGCGCGCCGGACGCCGCGCACCCGCGCAACCCTCAAGAACTTCGCGTACGTTGAAGCATTGGTGCTCCGTATTATGATATTCCGCTCAAGACTCTGGTATTCCCCACTCTGAATAACCAAGACTCTGAAAACCAAAGTGATTTCGGACTCTAAAAATCCGGATACCAGACTCTGAAATCAACAAAGATTCAAGACCATACTGAAACCAAGTGAACCCAAGTTCAAGTCACGCAATCAAGTGATGCCTGACCTGCACATCCCCGTAATGACGTCTCTACCTATCAACCCATCGAGATCTGCTGCACTGACTGCATACGGAGACCAAGTCAAGATACCTGATAGCATACAAGAACCAAGTGTACCTGAGACACGAAAGGCTGACTGCATGAAGGACGCCAAAGAAGACAAGAAGAAGAGATATACCAGAGAGATATGAGAGTTACGAGAAAGATAACACGATAAACAGAGTTCAATTTGCTTGCTACTGCACAAGTCCGCTTGAGAGGTATCCAAGCCACTGCGCCGAGTACGTACGCCGTGTGATCTCCACCAAATTCAGTCCCCTTAGGTGGAGATCAGGTAACGTAGAGACCTGAGAGGACTCGCCTATTCCATATCCTAGTTGGGTCGTTTGTTTTGTCTCTAGCGGTAGCCCATTTCATATTGCTCGTTTGGACAGGCTCTGGAAACTAGACAGTCGTTTCCAGGGTGCAAGGTAGACTGTTATATATAGCTGATTGTATTGGTTTATATTTTCCCTCTATATTAGAGGGTGGTGCGCGAACATAACAGGGATACCAGACAGACCAGGTGTTTGGTAGCGAGTCCCTAGTTGACCTGGAGTATTAGCCCACCGCTCAAGGGCCCAGAAATAATAAGAACGGCTGTATATATTTGTATATTCCTGAACTCTGTATATTTGTTGTTTATCTCTGAAAGTCAAGTATCTCGGTTCTGGATTTGTGATATTCAGACACCGATATCAGACTCTCTCTGGTATTAACCTCTTTCCGACCACTAACTTTCTGGTAACCTACTTGGTTTCCAGAAACTCCGACTCCCGAACGCTCCTGGAAGGACTTCCTGAACCCCGACACCAGACTCCAAGGGAACACAACTTCTCTTCACTTTGAACTTCAGACTCCGGCGAGGGTCATATTTCCAAGGCAACGAACCCACAGGGATACCGCAAGGTACCACACGCCCACCTACGTTGTACGGCTCTGAAATCCTTTCAGTAGTCGTATAACCGGGTTCACTGTACACCACCTGCTCCGCGGCCAAAGTTTCACCGACTTCGCTACATATACGTTCGACGAGTTTCACAGCAATGAGGACTTTCTCGTGATCGAGATGAATTACGCGTTTGATTGTATCCTGGGTATCCCATGGTTGGTCCGGTATCAGCCCCAGATCGACTGGTTGGCTCGTTCAGTCAAGCGTCCTCAAGGCTTCGACGTGAGCGAGGTATTCGCACATCTCGTGGTTGCACCAAGAGACTGGCCCCACGTCACAGTCGTGGACGGCGCGTCCACGACGCATATGGTGCATAGAGCGAGCGATGGCTCTCTTTGCACGACCTGCGCAGTGCTGTTGACTGGTGAAGACGAAGAAGGACACGCGCGGGAGGACGCGCGTGAGAGACAAGCAAGCGCGCATTTGCGCTCCTCGCGAATGAAGAACGTGTCGGTTGAGCAGCAACTCCCGCATGTTAGCGAGGCGACCGAGCAGTGGCTCCCGCGTATTATCGAGGCGGTCGAACAGCGGTTCCCGCATGCTGTTGAGGCGGTCGAGAGAGGTTCCCGCACGACGATGTCGCGGTTGGTCCGCAGTAACCACCACGCGTGTACGGCGCGGTCTAGGACGAGCTCTCACGGCTGGAGGAGGGTGTATCATCGTCCAGCGGGAGCGAAACCTCAGTCTCGAGCAGGGGCTCGAGACGCACAAAGACCTCCCGCAGGTCGCGGCGACGATTGATGCCTCACCGGTGTTTCGCAGACCCACCACCAGAGCGGACTGAATCTGTCTGCACATTAGAATATGCGGACGGCGCCCCATTCAGATGCACATCATCGAAGTAGCGAGCCCACCTCGCTATGTCACGTCTATCACCTACCTCCCAGGCCTCTTCTGGAAGACGTGCCTCCAGGCCCTTAAGGCCGGGGACACCGAGCAAGTCTGTCTGATCACCGACGCTGACTCGGTTCCCCACGAGGTCAACCCTGTTGAGCTCGACGACGCGTCGTTAAGGCCAAAGAGCTCTGAACCAAAGTCAGCGCGCGAGGAGCGCTTCGACGCGCAATCTTGTGAAACTCTGAATGTGTCTGATAACCCGGTCCACGAGACAGTCCGCGAGTTTGCCGACGTCTTCCCAGATACGAACCCTGCGGCTCTGCCAACGGATCGTGGCGTTCTCTACGATATAGACCTCGCGCCTGGCGCGAAGTATTGCGTAACACGGCAGTGGCCACTGCCGCGTGATCAAGGCAAGACCATCGACGACTTATTCGAAGGTCACCGGCAAGCCGGACACGTCCGGAGAGTACGTCCCCACATTCGAGTCCAAGCTTCTGTGTGAAGAAGGCCACAGGTAGTTGGCGCATCGTCCACGCTTTCAACAAGCTCAACGACGCCACTATACCGGCGCGGACCCTGATCCCTGGCAAGGACATGGTTCTGGATTCCATGCCGGGCAGCGTCGTCTTCAGTGCCATCGATCTGACCGATGGCTTTTATCAGATACTGATGCGCGAGAGTGACATCCCTCTCACGGCCGTCAGTACTCCCAGTGGAATGCTCTGGGAATGGCTCGTCATGCCCCAAGGCCTGAAGAACGCACCCGTCACTTTCAATCGCATGGTTTCCCATGTGCTTCGCCTACTCCATGACTTCGCGCCGAGTTATTTTGACGATATCTTCGTCCACAGTCGCGCTGAGGACGGTTTCACCGCGGTCGAAGTTCATATCCGGCACTTGAGGCAAGTCTTTCAAGTGGTCAGAGAGAACAAACTGTACACCAACCTCAAGAAGTGTGCATTTTGTGCACCGGAGATCCCGGTGCTCGGCTGTTACGTGGGCAAGAAGGGAGTTCGAGCGGACCCAGAGAAGGTTTCGTCCATTTGCTTATGGCCCACGCCCACAAGTCTCACTGAGTTTCGTCAGTGGCTGGGTCTCGCGAACGATCTGCACAAGTACACGAACAACTACGCCGGACTGATCCAGCCGCTATCGTCTCTGTTGAAGAAAGACGCAACGTGGTTTTGGCGTCCCGAGCACCAAGCCGCATTCGACTCGGTGAAGAAGAGCTTGGCGTCTAGGCCAGTATGACGCTCCCGGGCAATTCGAAGCCTTACCACGTGGTGCGCGACGCTAGCGATTTCGCTATCGGGTGCGCGCTCATGCAGTTCGACAATGAAGGTCATGAACGAGTCGTGAGCCACCAGTCACGACAGATGAAGCCAAATGAGCGCAACTACCCTGTACATGACAAGGAACTTCTAGCGATGCGGTATGCTCCGATAAAATTCAGAGTGTATCTGCTGGGCAAGCAGGCATTTGCCGTGTACACAGACCATGCATCGCTGCGGACAGCGATGAAATCGCCGCATCTGTCCCAGCGCATGGCGCGCTGGCTGTCGTTCATCGCTGAGTACAACTTCGTCGTGCACTACAAGCCGGACAAGAATAATATCCTCGCCGACGCGCTGTCTCGGCGACCCGATAACGATCCTCGTGTGGTGTTGAGTTGTCAAGTAATTGCCAACGAGGATGAAAGTGATGATCACTGCGATGTGTGCGCACTTCAGGTATCAACCTGACGTCTGTGTCCCCCGAGATGAATTTACGCGATGAAATCGTCGCGGCGTACACAGACGATGCGGTCTACGCCAACATTCTTGGCGTACCTCCGCTCTCCCAATGACGAGACACTGGGAGCTCTCTCGCGCAATACACGCAACCAGATCGACCGCTACCATCTTGACGGTGATCTGCTGTACTACAACATCGATCTTTTCGATGCTCCGCGAGTTGTCGTACCCAACGACGACAATCTGTGAGCTGGCATCATTCACGAGTTCCATGATAGCCCCACAGGTGCACACTTGGGTCGCGAGAAGACCTTCGCTGCAATATCCCGCGATTTTTACTGGCCCCGCATTTGCAAATGGGTGCTTAAATGGGTTCGCACTTGCGAGACCTGTCAACAGGTGAATCCGTCCAAGTCGACACAAGCGCCACTACATCCACTGCCGATCGCAACTAAGGCCTGGCGCTCAGTTTCTATGGACTTTGGCTTCGGACTCCCTCCCGATGCCGACGGTCGGAATGGCGTCTTTTTTTTCGTGGATCGTTTCACGAAGATGGTGCAACTCACACCCGTGAATGATGCGATTACCGCGGCTTAGACCGCGGCGCATTTCGTCGATTGCCTGTTTCACCATCACGACTTACCGGAGTCGATCATCTCCTATCGTGACCTGCGGTTCACGTCCGCGTTCTGGATCGCTCTCTTCCAGCTTCTGGAGACGAAGCTGTCGATGGCAACGGCGGCCCATCCGGAGACGGATGGCCAGACATAACGGGGCAACAAGGTCCTCGAAGATATTCTTCGAGGTTACGCAACTTCTTTCGCGAGTTGGAGCAAGTTCTTATTCCTTGCCGAGTTTGCACGCAATAACGCTGAGCACTCCTCGACGGGGTTGACACCGTTCTTCGCGAACAACACGCAGCACCCGCGCGGCCCAGCTCTACTCGCCGTGGGCCATCCCACGGTGTCTGGTGCCTCCACTCTGGGTGGGGATGATGAAAGTGTGAATGATGACTATGTTGAGAAGAGTGGGGCTCACGACCCCGAGACACTGTACGCGGTCACCCGGTCCAAAGCCAAACAGGCTCTCGCGACGCCGTGTCCCGCGGCGTCTCCTCTCGCAGCATGGACGGCACGAACCCTGATTGACCCCGGTAATACCGGTAATACCGGTACTCAAGTTGCGGCCAACTACGCGCCGACGTCCCCGACACGCCAAGTCGATAACGCCGCCGTTTCGGCGTTCGTCCAGCGACGCGCGTCAATCGCCCGTTTTGTGCGCGATGCACTTCAAGATGCAGTGGATAAACAAAAAGAGAACGCAGACAGACGTGGACGCAAGAATATGGCTACCTTCCGGATAGGAAAGCAAGACCTCCTGTCGACCGATGGTATTCGCTCTTCAGCGGTGACCAATCTCGGCGCGAGCAAACTTGCACCTCGTTTTATTGGACCCTTCAGAGTCGTGAAGGTTAACGGTGAAGCCTACACGTTGGACATTCCTACATCATTACAACTACACCCGACTTTCTACGTCGGGCGGCTCAAGAAATACCACCGCGCTGCTATCCCGTCCGCGCCGCCGACTACCGCGGCAGCGTCCCCTTCCGCGGTGCTCCACCAGCTCCCGAGTCCGCGCCAGTAACTTCCGATTCGACTGGCGCGCCGCTTCAAGGTCCTTCCGGGTCTCCGCGATCTGCGCAGTCGCCCCCTCAGCCTCCACCTGAGCGTCCAGAGCACGATTCACTGCAGCCTCGACATCACCTGGAACGCCCAGGCGTAAGCCCTTTCACCGCGAACCCCGTCCGCCGATTGTTGACTCGGTTGGCCAAACGCGCTGGATCGTAGATCACCTTGTGGCGCACGAGGACCCTCCTCATGGGACACCTCGTACCCGTGCTCGTGCGAGTAGAACATCCACCCGCGTGATTCCCCCCGCAGCGGCGCTATCGAGTTCGCTGGCTTGGTTACCCGCCTGATGAGGATTCGTGGGAACCACGTTGGTCTCTCCTCCGGGATGTCCCGGACGCGGTCCTCGGGTACGACTACGAGGGCGAGTTCGCGAACGTGAACGTTATCGACGCCGACACTGCCAGGATCACTAATGACCACGTGTCGAAGTGGATGCACCTCGCCGAGAACGGACGCAGTGGCCTCCGCCGTGAATAGAATCCACCGAGACCTCATTGAGCGCGCGCCGATACTTAGCAATTTACGTATGCTCGGATTCACCGAGCGGCCGCTTGGCAGCTTCGCCCGTCCATTCTGCCTCGGGATAATGCTCCGAGCTACCGCAGAACGGCGCAATCTTCGCGGGCTCGCACGTAACCGATGTAGTCACCATTCCACGCGTTGGTACGCACGTGCGTACGAAGGTCCCGCGGTGAATATTCACCAACCACTTCCTCGCGACTTGCGAGCTACGCCGCGAAGTTGTCGCCATCCCGAAACTTCCGATTCCACCGGACGATAGACGACAAGCGCGGAGCGAGTCATGTGCGACGCCATCAGTACCCTTTCCCTGTAGCGCTCAAAATCGACGGAAGTAATCTTGCATCGTCACCAGCGGCTCGGGCGACTCCGTGCCGGACAAGTCATTCCAGTTCCACGGCTTCAGCTCTCGATCGATCACGCACAACGATTATGGAGCCCGCAGCGTCGTCGCCGTCAGTCTCGTCGCAGTTTCACTTGCGGCGCTCATACGCGTGTCAGCCGTCGCCCCTGTTGCCATCATCGTCTCCGCAGTCGGCATCTCAAGCTTTCCGCGTCCTGCCCTTCGTCGCGCCAGTCCGGTTGTGCTCCTGCAGTGCTCAGGAACCGTTGTCTGAACGCTGATTAATCCCCCAGTTAACGCCACACCAACTGACGTCACAATTTCCAAGAATTTCCCCGCTTGCACTCACGTCCCGTGAGTGCTGTCTTGAGAGGAGGGAGATGTAATGGGCCCTCCATTTATATAAGTAGCTAGACATCTTTCTGATATTACATAAGTAGGTATGGTCGGAACACGACTAGCGTGTGCTGCCTCGTCATCCTCTGACTGGTTGAAAGGTGGGGAGCCAGATCCCACTTTCAGCCAATCAGCTGTCGACCTTTATTTGAGTGGTTCACATTAGTCCTAAGAGTTCGCGCCCCGGTATAATAATAAATAGACCAGGACATGGCCAATCAAGTTCTCACCCAAGGTATTGCGGAGCTCCTCCATGCAGCAACACCAGAAACAGTCCACGTCCGCATCAAAGGCCACGCTAACATACTCCGACGCTAAACAAGACCAACCCAGGCGGTAAACGCCGACGAGCCCAGCCGGCTTCTCGGGCAACCCTTCAGTGCGCAGTGGGGCAAGCCTCCACTGCAATTGCTACGCCCCGCAAGTATCCTGGCGAAGATCACAACGAACACGACATATGACTTCGACTGCATGACAGAAGAGGCGGTGGCAACACCGTATCACGCGTACCTCTTGTAGTTTGCCCGGAAGCACTACCCCGCCCCACCAACTCTTTCAGACAGCCGACCGGTTCTATCCAGTCACGGCTTCTTGCGTATCAGGCAACTATAGGACAAAAATAAGCCTCAAATAGACTGCCTTAACCCTCTAATAATAAGTCAGAGGTGAATTTACCTCGGACTTAATACTTAATTATCAGTCTTACTGAGAACAAGATGTTTCCTCATCAGCTAGGTGTAAGACAGTGACGGACATACACCAGGCCCGTTACAATCTCTCTAACGGAGTAGGACCTTCAGTAGCGTAGCTGAAGGCGATTTGTGTCGGATGGAATGTTTTGTGAGTCGAACAGGTAGCTTTCGATAAACGCCAAAACTAAGACCCCACAACTGTTTCCGTCAAGCTGCTGGAAGAAGAGACTTACCTCCCGACACCAACGCTTCGCTTTAGGCCACAGAGTCAGAAAAACGTCCCGAAATATATATTCAATTTCCTTGATGGTATCCTTGTCATTTCTAGGGTTCATGGTCTTAAATGTGTTTTTATCGAAGCTTATTGCAATACCACACCAGTGATTGGTGTTTACCCACAGAGCACCCACAAATGCATCGCGTGCCGAACTTAAAACGTCACTAGAATTCTGGGCGCCAGCTTCGCGGACGCTAAAACCACGATTATTGGAGTTTTATCGTAAATACAGCCAAATTTCCGTTTTAATTTTATTTAAACGAATTGAAGTTGGTTTTTGGTTCGCGGAATGCTTAAGCTAAAGCAAATTCCCAACGGTATCCTGGTATATAGGGAACAGGTTTTAATCAGTAATGGAGCGGCATACTTCGCCTTCAAATCAATTTTTGCAATGCCTTGTTTCCCTAAAGCCATGGTTATGCAGCCTTACAGCATCGCACTTCTTTCTTTTGTTTACCACACTCAATTGTTCAACACACTTCAGATTTGAACGTCTTTACTGGTAGGGCTTATAACCTAATAACTATGAAGGGATTAGTTCATTTCGACTCGAAAACTTATGCTAATGCGAGCTCGATAGTATTGAACTGAATGATATTGCACCCCTTTGTTCATATCGCGCTTCGTTTTATATTAGCAATTTCAATAGTTTTGTCTTCGCTTCTTGGGGCGTTAGACGAATGGCCCAACGACATTGCAATGACTCAGTCGCTGGGGATGGGTTGTGTGCTCTGGAAAACACATCTGAATTGAATACACCTCATATTAGTTGACCCATGTTGATATCTACTACTTCATGTCGAACACTGTTTTCAACTATGTTCACCGTAAATAATCGTATATTCGTACGGAAAGTTTGGCCCGCTGTCAAGGATGCGCTGATGTACTTTGTATTCATGTTGTTCTGGCACATTTCCGTAGTTACTTGTATAACTTTACTTGTGTTGAATATTTGGAAGATAGACATGCAGTCATTCATATGAAATCTCAAGTATCGGGTCGGAAAAAGCTTTTGGAAAAGGAATATCTACCTTCTGGTATTGATGCTTGGTAATTCTCATCGCTAGCACCGGAAGTTCATCCACACCTCAGTTGAAAAGCAATAATCCAACCGTCAACAGTACGATTTTATTTCATCTCGTCACTAAAGTACTTCGGTGTGTTACTATTCTATTCTGACACATTTTTGAATTGCACTTGGAGCACTGCTGGAATCAGCTGAGCGCAACTGAGAGATGTGCAGCTACTTACTCGTATTAATTGAGCTCCGTTCAGTGCAATTTGAATGACTCTAACACCAAGTATATAGTTATCCGAATGAACTATCACGAATTAAAATGGACGATCACATTGACCAACTACGGATGTTTGTCTAGTAGCTTTATAATCGTCTCGAGCTTTGATCTACATTAGATAGCGATAGAAATGATGAAGCTTACATGGAAATCAACAGGCGGACGTCTACAAAGAATCTTAGCCAGAATGAGTTATCTATATTGCAGAAATAATATAGTTGTTTACTTTACTCTACTTTGGTGAAGACACAGCAATCAACGCCAGCGCTTTTGGGTCCATAAATAAACATTTTGCCAATACGCCGTGTTAATGAGAGTTTAAGGGTCTTGTATTCTTTTTTATATTTTTAATGTGTAAATAAACAGTGTTCTACATTTAGTAGAGTCTAAACAACAAGTTAAAACTCGCGGTCATGATTGGTGTGACCCACCTGAAATTAACATCGTATCTAATTGAGTGAATCGTACTTATCAGAGTATAAATTCGAATTTTAACCAATCAAAATTTTGTGACCTCCGTGCGCGGACCACGGACAGACAGTTTGTGTTTATAAAGATAGTCAACTAGTGCTCTGGGCACCCGCTACGCAGGTGTATGCTTTAACTTTTATTGGAGCTCGTGATCTCATACGATAATTGAACGAAGTGCTTGAGGAGTGTTGTAACACCTCTAAAAATCCTATTCGTTAGCTTTATGGTTCTGTGTGCACTATAATTCACTGGATTTTGTTGTAATTAGTGTCACTCTTACCCACCCTAACCTTAGATTTTTACCATAGGAAAATGTTCCCGTATCACGTTGAAAGATCTTCTCCAACCTTACTTAGCGATTTACTGAAGTACTGTATATATAGTTTATTATCGTTATCACGAACTACCCGAACGAATAGATATACGACAATCAAGACGAGCGCTGTTGAAACTGGTGATTATACGTACCGACCGATGTTGTTTGTGTGAAGGACATTCAATTTGAATAAACGAAACTATTTATTAGGGAATAGATTGACGACTGCAACGTAGCTGCTGCTCCATATCATATTATGTTGTTTACGCTTCTGGTCCAGGTCAACTCAGTTACTTGCGGCGTGGTAGTTCAGACATCGCGCCAGCATCAGCAACAGCGCTAATAGTTCAAAAATCCATTTTATGTGTACCAACAAAATTTGCTTAACACAGGTGCAGAGCTGTTGACGCGCATTATCACTGTAGCGCGGCAATCTAAAGTCCTATGCAATCTATATCAAACTATACCATAAACTAGTTGCTATGATAGCTGCAGTAGATGATCTCTCACAACTACGCAAAAATTAGACTAATTTACATCATGGTCTCCTGCAGCAGTTTTGGTTGAAAGATGATTTAAATCGCTGAATGTTATCCACCTTCATCTTGATCTCACAACTTGCTGCTAGCTGCCGATCTCTGTCATACGCTAGACTGTAGTATTGCACAAATCGTATACACTGCGATACACGCTGCTATCAGCAAGTAAAATACCCTTTAGTTTGACTATTGTGGTAACCGTATAACGTATGCTAGTTTGCAGCTGCCGCAGCGTGGAGCGCAAACGGCTTGGTGAAGCTGCATAAATAGTCTGGCTTTACTCGAGGTGCGCGTCTGAGCGCGCCAACTGCGCACACATAACTAGAATTATATACTACGTAAGCACTATAACCACACGTGTTAACAAAGCGCCGTCGTTAATACTTACTTAACTTTCGCCTAATTAAACCAGATCAACTGTTAGATAGCTTAAAGTGCGAATTGAAACGAAAAAAACGGAAAATTGTACTAAAAATACCTTATCTACTTGATTTACACTATTCTATCTGCCTGCAGAGGGCGTTGTTTGCACCCCGAGCACTAACACAGGTTTTCCAACCAGTTCATATCAATTGGATGGCACGAACAGTTTGGTAGAGCAGTTTTACGGCGCTGATGGTTTCAGTATTAATTAAAAAAAGAACAAAAAAACAAATATCATTAAAATAGATACTGGTAGAAAATGATTGTCCAAAATATGGGTTCATACAGCACTACTGTTCGATTTCAGTTAAGTTCGAGGAGGCTCTTGCTAAGTACGAATAATTATGCGGACAGTGCTATTTTTGTAATTTCGTGAAAGAAAGTTCAAGTCAATAGGATAGGTGCAGTTGCTTTGATGGGTGAAAAATGTACAGAGACGCACACCAAAAAAGATGCCAACCGAGGGGTTGAGTCCTGTAGAGAGGGGCGTGACCGATCGACGGACTGACAGACAGACAGACAGACAGACAGACGGACAGAGCCCGATTTTAAGAACTGACAGACAGACAGACTGAGCCCGATTTTAAGGACTTCCAAATTCGGCTAACTCGGCTGCGCCATCCGGATTCGGTGCTGTTTTGACACGCATGTTTTCAGTCAGAGAACTTGTCTTAAATGGTCCCACGACAGAGACGCTTAAAACACGCTTTCATAGTTTCAGCTCTTGTAGCATTTTTCAAAACAGGCAAAATTTGATGGTGATCACCACTGAAGACGATTACCTCTCCTCCAAACGGTTCAGTATCATTGTCCATAATATCGCGAAACGTCCTGTCAATCGCTTCAAGCAAGGCCGATGCATCATTGGAGCTGCTTAGCGACGCTGGGCCGACTGCTCCAACGTTTTACAGCGTGTCGAATCAGTGTCAGCTTCACGAAGAGTAGTTCGTGCAGTCCAAGGTGGACTTCCTGTCCCATGAGGTGTCGTCCGAGGGCATTCGAGCCGATCCGAAGAAGATCAAGGCAGCGACGGAGGTCCCTTTCCCAACGTCAAAGAAAGATATGCAGCCGATCCTTGGTGTGCTCAACTACTATAGCCGGTTCATCCAGAACTTTGCAGTGTACGGTGTTGCGTTGTACTAGTTGAAGGACGCAGACTTCGCACGTGGGGTGACCTCACGGTGGCCAAACGAACCTTTGCAACCCTTCAGTAGAAGGTGATGGACGCCCCGATATTGCGGCGCTTCGACTGAGACAAAGAGGTGCACGATATGCTCTTCACGAAGGAGTGGGCACTAAGCTCCACTCTTATGCAAGAACACGACGGCAAGTTACACCCGTACGGTTTTGTGGACGTGTTCTTGAGGACGCCGAGATGAACTATCATCCGGCTGAAAAGGAGATCTTGGTCCTTCTACTGATGTTAAGGGTGTGCTACACTCAGGTCACAGGTCGGACCATCCACGTCTATACGCGTTTTTCGACGCTCGACTGGATATATAAGCCCAAGACACTGTTCAGACGCACGCACGACCCAGTTCGCAGTCATGCTGTCCCAATGGCACTTAGTAATGCAGCGGATGAAGGAATGAGACTGCCTGTTCGCTCAGCTACTTCAAGCGGGGTTGACGAGCTTCGTCGACTTAGATTACTCGTTAGCACAAGTTGCACCAACAACCAAAGGGTCACCGAGCATTAGGATAGACCCGAACCTGCTGTACACCTGGCTACCGAGGTCCTACCAAGGCTTCGTGCTGTCATTTGATGGTTCAACTAAGACCAAGAATCACGGTGACTATCGCTGTGGTGCATGGACACTGTGGAGACTACCAGAGTGGACTATAGTGACCGCTGAAAGTGCTTATCTCGAGGTGACCACGGCGAACCTCGCCGAGTATGCGGGAATGAACAACGGAGTACAGGCGGCATTGGGGCATACGACCGAGGACTTAGCCATCGTGGGTGACTTGAGACTCGCAATCCAGCAGTCCCTAGGGGTGATCGCATGTCATAAGGAGTCACTGTTGGCCCAACTGCACCGCCACCGATAGCTCACAACCAAGGTCCGGTCAGTGAAGTACTTGCATGTGATCCGAGAGTTCAATGCCGCTGCAGATTCGCTTGCAAGCGAAACTCTCGAGAGTAAGGGGTCTAAAGTGGTGTCGGCCGAGCCCAGGCTGTCAGAATTGACCGCGCTAAACCGCATTCATGACGTCATCAACGAACCAACTGCCAAGGCGGAGACCGATGACAAATCAACGGTCAACACTGCCCGAGCCCATGTGAGAACAGGCTCTCTCCGTCGCAGAACGTTTTCGATTTTGTGCGAGACGGCAGTGAGACCGGATGACTAACGGTTGTCGAATTAATTTTGACTTCTGGGACTGTTTAGAAATACTACATGTAGAGTGTTCATTTGGTTTAAGTAGAATCCGGAACATCGAATGTGCTGTTCGACCTCCAGTCAACAACGTTGCTGCAATTCCACTCGAAGCCACTGCCACAGCAATTCCGCCTTCTAACCGAATCTTAGCAATCATTTGCGCGAGTAAAAACGATTTTCCTGTTCCACCTGGGCCATCTATAGAGAATAGTTTCCCTCCTATTTCGGGGGTCTCAATAGCGCTAATAACTTGATCAAAAATGTCGTGCTGGTTTGCCTTTAGTCGGATTACCATTTCTGTAGAGGGCTCTAATTGCTCCAGTGGGTATGCGTTGAGTTCTTGCCGAATTAGATTTCCTTTAACTTGTTTATCTACAGCAGCCTCGAGTTCATAGTCGTGAAGGGCTGGTAGGCCGTAGTTCTCCAGTGTTTTCCATTCACACGAAGAATGTTGTCCAACCTCTGTAGCGTCTTGTATTCAAATTTCCTGTCGTCCATATCCAAGCCAAACTCTCTCTGGAAATCTTCACATAGATCCTTCTTGAAGCGCTCCCATAATCCCAAAGGGCTATTCAGTAAAGCGTAAACCAAACTGATATCAAACAACTGTGAAGGTCTGGTGGGCCGTAGTTCTCGAGTGTTTTTTCCATTCACACGAAGAATGTTGTCCAACCTCTGTAGCGTCTTGTATTCAAATTTCCTGTCGTCCATATCCAAGCCAAACTCTCTCTGGAAATCTTCACATAGATCCTTCTTGAAGCGCTCCCATAATCCCAAAGGGCTATTCGGTAAAGAGTAAACCAAACTGATATCAAACAACTGCCAGAGCGGATAGGGCATACGCTCGTGTGATGCTTTAAGCAAGCGTTCTTCCCATTCGCTGGCGTTGTATAAATAGCCAGTTGTCATTGCTGCTTAATGAAAATTAGCGTACGTTACTCCATCAATAGTTCTTAGATCTTCGAAGGAAGTAGGCCCGTTTCGATAACACAATAACAGTCGCAAGTAAAACCGTTCTGGATCTTGTGGAGAAACATGTACGATGCGACCGATAAAAGGAACGTATTTTTGTACTGCGCCCACCACTTTGATTTTTTATCCCAGCGGTACACTGTCGGGATATCCTTATACAGCATTTTCCAGCCACTTCTGGCTCCGCAAGACATATAGTGAAAAACGCAGTCAAAGTCGTCTTGTCTCCTCGCCGAATCAACCTGCGAATTTGCGCGTTGCTCGCATGTGCGCGGTAGGTTGCAGCGCTTTGTTCGGGTAAATGGATTGCCAGTTTTACGACGTTGTGCGTGGACCCTTGAGTAGGATGCTTGAATAACCGCATACAGGCTTCAACCGGCAATATATATCGTGCTAACAAATATTGCAGAATCTCGTTAAGCGAATGACCTTGGATTTCACCCTCAATCGTGACCATGATCACATCTGCCCCTTTGTAGACATAATTGTAAATATATTTGATGGCCTTACTCGTAGCACAAACTTCCACGTCGATATGACAATTGTACTTAAAATGGGTAGGACCCACTGATTAACCGTTTCATTATCGCATTCCTTTCTGCCACAGATCGGACGACCCGTTGAGCGCCAACGGCGACTATACAACATATTTATCCGTTGTCATCGTCTCTTCATCTGCTAAAGGTTTCGGAAACGTTTTGGAGCATTTCCCATTGTTCATACACGGGTTATTCTTGTTCGCATCCCCGCACGGATCGTGTAACATACATGTAGTCACGGTTTCGTAAAGATCTGGCTGCTTCTCCTTATCTATTTATCTGGTATTTCGGCCGAAACCAAGCGATCTACATCTTGGACTGTTAATGGGTTATCTTCAGGCCTCACGATAAACAAAATATGGGCGTGAGGTCAACTCTGCTATTGAGATTCTACCACGGGAATTATGGCTGCCTGAATCCCCAGGACACCCTCGTCAAGGTTCTTGCAGAGAGATTTTAATTTTGCCATGAAAACCTGTCTGGTCGATCCGAAGAAGTCTGTCCGTGGCGGATATTTTCCTGGATTTCTACCCATTTGGGATTGCATGTCAGTGTAATAAACAGCTCACGTACGATTGCCATTGCATCCCGGAACCGTTGGTACATATAGCGAGGTCCATCAGTAAAGATTAAACGACCCCCAATGTTATTGGTATCTATCCCGATTTCTTCCTCAGACGTATTTTGCCGATAACCCCGATTGGATGTATAATTACGCGCATAATGGTCATGAACTGCTGCAACTCGGTGCACTTCTGTGTCTTCACGTCTGTACACGTCACTGAGACCAAGTATGGTCTCGATTCGAAATTCAAGTTGATTGTTCTCGATATAACGTAGTCTCTCCTGCCCCGCTTTAGCCCACTGATCAACACTGTACTACTAGCGAGTCTTCCTCCAAGCAGCAAACGCGAATGGCTTCCAGGATGGTCGTAGAGAAGATACGCAACAAATTCTCTCAGAGACATGGTTGTTTTTCGTCGTTACTCTCTGCCATCCTCATATTGCACACTATATCCCCGCTCAGCCAGATCTCCCTCCACACTTTGATCGGTTTGGTCATTACCCGCACGTGGCCGTTCTCCTTGATCATTGCTGACGTTATTTAATTCACCCGCGTATGGCATTTTGTAAGTCCACCCAGACTCTTCATATGGATGGAGAAGAGGGTACTGTAGTAGATCGTAATGTGGATTGGTTTCGAAAATGCGATTGTACCCTCCTTGTCTAGTGTACAGGATAATATCGCGGGGTTGTGCAGCATTGGCGTCGATGATAATTGCAGCCACATCGGAAGCAGTAGACGTGTTATGGGCTCCTGGATTTGTGTCCCGACCAACAGGAAGTAGAAGAACACACTCGACTTCCGGATCTACGATGCTTTCGTGAACATCCTCTTCTTGCTTACTCTCGTTTTCTTGTCTCTGCGCACGATCTGCACGGGCCATTTATAACGCTGGTCTACTACGTCCAATCATAATTTCGCGTGCGTGTAAGAACTGTTGAGCGTAGGGATTGTGCTGTTCCATGACTTCATCAATGTCGTTCAGAATTTCTACACTCAATCCATCTGTCATTCGGATGCGGCTCGCCACACGCGCTGCACTGCCAGGGTCGTTTATATAAATCTGTGCAAACATTGTCTTTCCCCCGGGGGGGCGGGAGAAGAGGTCCCTGTTCCCATCACGCGGAAATTATAAACGCCTCTCCGCGTAACACTTTCATCAACTTGAAGTGGTTCGGATCGTGACGCCCTCATGGATGTAAATGCAAAATCATTGTTATAAGCTCGGATAGACTGCATAAATACCGGGTTTTTAAACAGTAGTCGCGGCTTGTCTGGTGCTTCTCGGGGAGGTGGCAGTCGGAATTTACCACCCATGCAACAGCAATTCTTCGTTTCAGCAGGAAACCTCCGAGCACCGCAATCAGCGCATGTACGTTCATCCCCCGAACAGCCTCGAATAAACTGTGAAACGTAGTGGCATTGATTCAAAGTGTCATTACCGCGGACACTCATGGAATCAAAGTCTTCATGATTATCATAACCTTTCTTGTACTGACGGGATCTGCGCCTTAATCACTCTTCTTCACGAAATTCTAGTTGCTCGTCTAGTGTCATTTACCGGCGTAATGCCGCCCTAGCATTGGTGTCACACTCCTGAATTTCTTGACGATGTTCTTGACTCAAACTGCTACGTTGAAAAGCCCTAGCAATTGCTTCGTGCCCCTGAATAACCCTGTGTTGTTCGTCGGTCATTTCACCTCGTGAAGTAGCTCGTGCGACGGCATCGCGATTCTGTATCATACCGCGTTGTTCGTCATTCATTTCAGCCCTGGCAACTGCTCGCGACAGAGAGTTACTAATGCGTATCACTTGGTACTGTTCGTCATTCATTTCCCTTCGTTGATCTGTGCGGGACACGCTATTTCGCTGATGTTGTGCACGTCGTTCCTCTGCGGAAATTTGTTGGCGGCAAGCAGCTTCTCGTTGCCGATGGATTGCTCGTGTTTGCTCGTCTTGCCTCCTCTTTGCAGCCTTTCGTATGCGATCTCTATCTCACTTCCGCAAGGTGCGAATGACCCATATCGGATCTTCTGCGGTGGGTTGTGCTACGTAATCCACCTGAATCCGCTCGTGCATATGTCGCAACAGCCACATTTGGTATTTATTCCGGCTGTGCAAGCACGGAGTGAATACGGTTTGTATCTACGTGAGCGACGGTGGTTGAAGTGTAGGTGTTCCCGAAATTGTTATTTATTCTAACCGTAGTAACATATCCAGCGGCAGCAGCACTTTCTTCATTTTGCCGATGTACCAGTCGATTCTAAGCAACTTTCTTAGCTCTCAGTCTACGCTTTTTATCCTCGTTCGATTCGTCTTCGTCTGGCGTGCTGAAAGCGTCTTCAATGTCCATGATCGAATTGTACTTCAGTTTTTGCCCCGTTGTCCACGCTATATATCCACGAAATGCAGCAACCGTTTAGCATTTTCGACTTCGTCGGGTTCATAACGGGGGGTTAAAGAGATATACTTAGATTTCAATTTCATTTACTTTGTACCCATCTATGCCCAGTTCTATCACTTTACTGTCTATAAATCCCTCATTACTTAATACTGGTAATATCTAACGCTCCCCAAAGTTTAATTTTAACAGCATCGTTTAGTAGGCTTCTTTTCGTGTAATGTTTTTAATGATTCCCCGCACGTTATGAACCGACGAAACATCTGCCCTCCTCAATCATCCGTGCAACACGCATGACAGATTGGGCCTTGCTTTTCTAGGCATCCACATTCCTTCGTGCACCATGAGCTACACGGTACACAAATCAGGTTTCCAGGCCCTAACTATGTAGCCTTCCACTATTTTACGTGGATCACACGAAAAATTGATCTAGCTTGTTTTCATTTTTATTTATGCCACCAACCTCATTAATATTTTTGTGTTTTTTTAATTTAGGTCATTTTGTGACTGTCGGTATTGACAGCGGTTTTGGGATACCGTGGCTGACAACTTAATTAAGTATCAGTTCCTAAGTATAGGACACGGAGCGTGGGGCCGCAACATTATACTAAAGTTTGTATAGAATAATACCGGTATAGCAGCTAATGAGATTAGGGTTAAATAACGAAAAGTGAAGGGTTTGGCCAATCAGACGTCTCTAAAGTGGTGGGAACTGAGTTCCAAACAGTCCCTCTAAAAACCTCCCTATAAGAAATTTATGATTTAAGGCAGTGCGGTTTTCGGAGACTCTCGGCTGAGTGCAAGACTCACCCCCCAGTGCCTCGCAGCACAATAGTTCAAGATTCCGCGGTCGTATTACCAACAATGGTGCATGTGCGGTTCCGGTTACCGATAAAGCATACTACCTATACCGGTACGGTGAGCAACTTACACCCGCTAGTGTGGTCAAACTGTGCCCGACCACGGACTTTAAGACAACCTCGGTATTACTACTGAAGTGTGTCGGGTCCCAATACCGACTGCTGGGTTCGGGGAGGGGCAGACGGCCCGGTAATACTGGTTTTTATCGTCGTTCATGCTGCGCATTACCCCAAATTGGCTGTGAGACTTCCCACACCGCCGGCGGGCGGCATGGGCGCCACAGGGCCGGGCTCCGAAGGGCTAGAGGGGTGATCGGGCATTGGAAAACATAACAATCAATATATTCTATATTTCACATTATCTAACTACATATAACTACAAAAAGCTACGTGACTTCACTTTCTTAGTTGCTTCCGCTGTTCGCGGTCTTTTTGAAAATGTCACATGTTCAGTGGCACTCTTTTGACAATCGTACAATTTCGAATTTTAGCTAATCCAAATTTTGTAACCTCCATGCGCGGACAGACAGACGGACAGATGGACAGAGCCCGATTTTAAGGTGCGGGAAATGCTTCCCTAGCCAGTCCATTTTTTTCTTTGTCTGTTCCCCATTGCCATCAACTGCATGAGAACGTACTAACATGGTTTGTCCCCGGTTGACCATTTACATTCATACAACTATAAGCAATAGCCACCCGCATGACAACATCCGTTGTTTCATTGTGAATTAAATCCAGCAATGCTTGCTCATCGACAACGCTTAAGTTGATGGTTGCCACAAATGCGCAAATGCCGTCGATGCTGACGGATCGACTCTCATCAAACACAAGTCCAACTGGACGTCTTCAATGTCCACTTCTTGTATCCATGTGATACAATCTTGTATCGTTCTAAAACCGATTTGAGCTCCATGCCAAGCACCCATAGTGATGATATAATCCCCAGTAACTTTGGTTTAAATTGATGTCCGTCCTTGCTGAAATTTCTGTAATACATCGTGATTTTACTCCATCATGATCTCGATACTCTCTTTGGCATTGTTTCATCAGCTCCAGGCAGTGTCGTACCCACTCTACAGGAAGGAAAACGTCACACATTGACGCATTCTTATTCACGACATCAGGTCTAGTAGTAGGAACAGCCAGACACAACTTCCGAGCTTGACCAGGGGTGGAAGGCTTGATAATACGGGGAACTTGTCTAGATACTCCTTCAGTGTTCTATATATCACTGGTACTTCATTAATACGACGTTGGAGTTCTTCACGACATCCTTTGTCGCCATTCCCGCGTGCAGTGCTCTCCTGTAATAGTGCTGTGATCTTCTTGAAATTTCTTTTCTTTCAAATTGGTGCTGTTTTAGAGTCCGAGTGGGTCGACCAGCAGGTTTTACCGTTTTGCTAACAGACCAGATGCGCGGACGTCTCAGGTGACCTGACTCTAAAGCACTGAGCGTCTTATCGATCTCTTCGCTGTCCACGTCGCTTTCGGGGCGATCACTGTTATCTCTCTTTGATTTCTCCATGGTATTTAAACTTTCCTGGCCATCTTCATCTACTTCTTCACTACCTGTGGTATCTTGGTTGCCGCGAACGGCTGCAGCAAGAGTTCCAGAAGGTGGGGATTATGGTAGACCTTGTTTAGATTGGACCTGGGTTTGTGATCCATCTTGTGTAGATTGGAGTTGGGGCTGTTGAGGTCGTGTGGATTCCTTCTGAACTTGTGGAGAATTTGTAATATTGTATTTTTATCCAAAATTTCACTTGCTCCCTCAATGGCATGGAGATTGCATTCAGATAGGCTTTGAGTTAGACGATCGATCAATTCCAGAGCTTGAATGTACTACCTCATTCCATAGGCACTTATAGTTTCTGTTATTCGTCGGGTGTTCCGGTCAGCCTCCACGTACTTCTTTGTCTGTGTCTTGGTCCATGAGTTGCCTCTCCCATCTACTGGTCGCTCTGAATAGCCACAAATGTCACAGTCCTCCTGAAGGAATTGTTGTAGCATCGTCTCTGAGTTGAAACACCAGTGATCAGGGATGTAACCGAACGGAATAATAGTTTCCAGTTTCAACAGTTTGCGCAGATACATTACATGACGACAAGGAAGATTTCTGGTCCGTCCAAGCATATAAAACGACTTCCACGTGGTTCCGTCGATAACACCTTTTGTGTTTTCGCTGTGGAGAATCTTTCGTTTAGCCCTCTTTCAACAATGTACTATGTTTTGGTGGAGACAGCTACTTTGAATTGTTCTTCGATAATATCATACGCGTGTTTGCTAACGATCTGCGCTAGCTGGGCTAACTCAGGATTTGTGTGCTGAACCATATCAACGACTCTGCCGACTCGACACAGGATAGTGATAAATTGTTTTTCCTTGTATCTAGCCCACCAAATTAAACTCGTAACGGCTTCATCTAAATCCACATCTCGATCGACGATAGTTTTAATTTTCTGCCAAGATGCTTCCAAGCGATTGTTCGTCGAGTTGCCAAGGTGAGCAACGTTGTCGCGTAAGAAAGAGCTCCACATCTCCCATCTCCCTGCAAGTATGTCAATTATCCAGGAAATAAGACCAAAATACGGGTACTTCGCCATCCTTCGTTTCCAGCTCTTGCTTTTTGTAGCCGAAACAGAGCTTCTATTCATCCTCTGACTTGGCTCTAACAATAAGACTCGCGATCGGCTTCTAGCGTTCACGCTGAATTGAATCCAATCCGTACGAAGTTTTACCAATCCTGTCCTGCATATACCGGATAGCATGAAAATGGCACAAAAGGACCCGGGTATACGGAAATTAACTTCTAAAAACTCCAATCTCCGTGAAATCCTTATCCACAACAATACACGTCACCGCGGACCAAGACGGATTGCACCTCTTGAACTGTAAGATAGCCAACCTCATGGACCCCACTCGCTCATCTGTCATCAGAGTGTGCTATCAAAATAGAGAAAACACGCCACATGGGTCACACAAGTCACCACAACAGATACAATCCACAACAGATACAATCCACACAATATTGTCCCAAACAAATACAATAAAGTGCATTATGGACATGTGACGATTGTGGCACGAGATCAGTCTACAGCCCTAAGACATCCGTAACATTCACGCAACTACGTTGGTCTCGTACCTGTACATGTTGACCGCGTCCGTGAGAATCATGAACCATGAATGAAAACATTTTGTACCACTCGGAGTTATTATCATGCGTTGCGTCAACAAGTAAGACTTTCACCGTAGCAAGCTCTGCAACTGGTAACTGGAGCCGATTACTAGGTAGGCGCTTGTAAGAATCCCATCCAAGCTGATTGCTGTGTTCTGTTTCATGAACGGAGACTTTCAAGAGTAGGATTCACCATCGCGCTGCAACAGCACATTGAGCTTAAATAATGGTTGGATTTAACTATTTATACGATTCAATTGGACCTGGCCTTGCAGCCCATTGGGCGTAGTTTTTGCCGAGCCCTCTTTCCGGAACCTCTGCTCGTATGCCTTCCTGAGTGCGTGCACGCGTAGGACACCAAGTTGTAGGGAAATGTTTCGTCTAGGAACAGCTCCGACTCCGAAGCCATTCCTTGCTGGTTTGGGTAATGATCTGAACTCACGTGTTCCACGCGATTCGACTTGTAGGTGTTCTCTTTACAAGTGTCTAGATAACAGTACGTAATTAGCATTTTCAACGCCTTCGCACACAAGCATTTTCTTACCTGATACATCTCCTTGCAGTACTACTTCAAATCGTTAGAGAACTAGTCCCAACTGTCGTAAAATTTGTTGAGAAGACTTGGTACGTTACTGGATTCTGCAGAGGGGGCATCATGCAACGAGTTTTCTTCCGACGACATGAATGCGGTGTGTGGCGACTCATGTGATGGCGGATCCCTTCGCTTATGGGATGGTACTCGGACGGGGCTTCTGTGGCAGGAGGCCTGGGACAACTTTCGAGGGTGATTCTAAATGAATCATAGCCACTGACTTGCTTTTTAAATAAACGTTTTAAAGCGTTTGTTTGGATGCGTATTTTGCGTTGGGGTTTCGTGGCTGTCTAAGTAGATGGGAAACGATTACGTATCCTCCGGCTCCCCCCTTGTGGCAATAGTCACTCCCGTATGGATAGCCACAGACTGGAAGCATAGGACACTAACCAATAATTCAGAGTTGTTTTTACTTTCTCCTACACAAGTCGTCCTTATCTACGCTATTTCGGGCTAGGGTATACCAGATTTTCCCTCCCGACGTCAAGCAAGATCAAGATCAACACCAAGCAGAGTCCCTTCGCCCAGATTGCTTGGCTGGATGTTCGTCAACCCTCAAATCAAGCCCCCGCTATAGGAAGAGGCAAGCACATATTGGATTGGTAGGATAAAGGTCACGCACCGACCACAAGACAATCCCAGGCCAAGATCGACACTGGCCAGATTGAGATCGATCTAGGCCACCCAAGATCGAAAGCTCGATATCTACCCGGCGCAGCGAGTAGAAGTATTCCCGCTGCTGCCACCACTCCTGCTGTCCTGTCAGACAGCAAGATCCACGACAAGCGCGTCTTCCGAGATCACCCGAGGGGCAATCTAGTCCCACCGACGGGTACACAAGGCGGTTTCAATACCCCCTTGGTGCAGATTATGCCACCTCGCATCAAAATCCGCCATTGCTCTGTCAACCGCTTCATTGGGAAACTGTGCCAGCTCAATGCTGATGCGGCCAAAGGTTTGCTATGTGCGGTGGTATTTCTCCTGTTGGCTCAACGAACCAGTTGTAATCGTCCTTTCTTGCTTATAAATCTTGGTAACGAATGCCTTTGCGACGTCCGCCATATGTTGGGTCGACAAGGGGCTTTGGTCATACCACCTACACATGCGCAAGGTCAGAAAGCTACAAGAAACATATTTTGTACCAGTCTAATACCCGGGCAAAATATAGACATATTTGGATCCATAGCAACAAACAGTATGACAAACGGACTGCTTATTGACTTCTTGAACGCCATCGCATGCCGACACGGAAGTTTTATCGTCGTCGCGAATTCACAATCACATTCTCAACCCTTCTTCTGAAGCATGAATTTTGTCTTTGCTGCGGAAATGACGAAGTCACCTTCTTCGGCAAACATGAAAAAGTAGGAAATGTCAGTATTCACCACAACATCGTACTTCTTCTTGGCTGCAGCGGCCACCCAACGAGTTGTCATCCCGAGCACAATGTTCATTTCTTTAGAATAGGTGGTGTTACGCAATGTACAAGGCATCTCCACTTTACCTCCTTTTTCTGCCACTGCAACTTAATCAGAGCTCCAAGCTGTCTAACATTGTGAAATACGCTTTCACATGTTGCTTCACTTTACTGACAAAGCTCACCACGTGGTTGATAAGATGAGGCAAGTCGATGCGATAGGCCATCACCCACACCTCGCGGTAATCATCTCAGTTTATTTTGAAGTACTTCCATAACTCAGTTCGATTGTCACTGCACAACAGACTCTTAAACTTCGCACGATGGATATCATAGCTGTCCTGCGTTTATGCGTAGGTCATATTGGTGATGGCATGCTTCATCTGATTCAGTATGTTAGCTGCTTACAAACCATAATTCTTCGATGTGCGTATCGTTTCATGCAGCCATTTAATTACGTGGAAGTGACAAAACGGTACACGAACCTCCGCCAACCCCTGCTTTATGACATCGACTTCATGCAAGTCCTTATACGCGATGGCAATTCGCACAAATCACC
Source organism: Phytophthora palmivora (assembly GCA_008079305.1). Taxonomy (NCBI): domain Eukaryota; phylum Oomycota; class Peronosporomycetes; order Peronosporales; family Peronosporaceae; genus Phytophthora; species Phytophthora palmivora. Next base: position 767,433 of record VOQZ01000648.1, read on the forward strand.
AGGGCTCATTCGAAGTGGTCTACGCATTTTCCTAGATGTCCATCCGTGGTAGTTTTGAGAATTGATTACTGCACTGGTTGACCTTGTCCAAACTGAACCATGGCAACTATCGTTAGAAGCTAGTAGTTGTATTTATTCACGAATATCAACAAATACTTAGTTAATACCTGGATAAAACTTGAAGCCAAGAGTGAATAGCACAATTACGCAGTCTACGTACCTGTTACTGTTATACATGCAGTCCATCTGAATCACCACAGGGAAACCACCCAGCATAGCTCGCATAGATCCTGAAATAATCCCGTATCCCCACGTGCACTTTGATGCACTGACGACACGTTCGTCGGTGACTCCAAGTTAAAGTTCACACTTGTTTCAGCAACCGCATGTTACCAGTCAGCCGTGCACGTTTAAAAAAAACATATATCATAATCAAGATAGGCATTTATGTTAGCCTGCACAAGGATACATCATCTCGGTTGCGCAATCGCAAAATTACGGACATCAGTCATGTTGACTTGGTGATTGGAGTTCTCACAGATGTATTGGTATTTGGTCTACGCACCAGACTGTGATTCCTGGAAACAGCTGAGCCTGCGTTGATACGTGGCTAATGCCTGGGTAATGACGGTAAATCTGGTGATTATGCACGTACAGCTCTCGCTTGACCGTAATCCCCAAGTTCCATCCTCGCTCAGGATCAACTGCTTCAACATCTAGAACGGGCACTCGAAACGTCAGAGCTTGTACGCTGCGCGTGCACCAGACGATAGCTCACGTGTAGGACAATCATACCTGAAGTTGTACTTGCGTTGATACGGACCAACCTCCTGCGGAACGAGCGGAGTGTTTTTTTAAATACCATCGTATTGAATCTGGAACTTGAGCGAGGCACTGCAACGTTTGACACATATCACCTACTTCATCACAAGTACCTGCCGAGTGGCCTTGATGTACTTCTTCAGTGACCGCTCAAACTCGGACCATGACGCGTGATTATGCTGGAACGGCGGGGCATATACTAGAACATCTTCTTCCACGTCGGAGAGCGAGTGTTTCTTTCATTTACGTAGTTTGGAGCAGGTTTGAGAATATTGCGCGTTTCCTCCTCTTTCATCCACTGTCGCCTTAATTCATTCTTCTTCTTTGTGGTCTTCTGCATCGTCCTCGTCCGCATCACCATCTAAACGTCGGGCGCGAGGGCAGAACTTCCTCTTCGAAGTCAACGGGAGACAACAGCCATTTCAGATCGAGTGCGTACCTGGGAGATTGCCTTGGATATGCCTGCGACGCGTGTTTCCTCCTGCCCATGTGTTTCTTCATCTCTGTGCATTGCCTCCTCTCCACGAGCTTCTTTTTCCCCTGCGCTGCTTCCTGCACACGAGCTTACTCCTCTCTGCGTGCCTTCTCCGCCCGATGTATATTGATTTGTACCGTTTTGTGCGTGCGAGCCATACCTGGGCGATACGTCCAGACATATTGTAGAGTATGAAGGTTAAATTGATGGTGGCTACATTTATGATGTTTTGGATTACGGTGCAATCCGGTGAAGGCCAATTGACAATTTAAGAGCACTCTTACACGTGATCCGGTGGAGGCAGCACACGTAATCGGTGGAGACACCTTACATTGATTGGGAGATATTCTGTATAAAAATGCGTTTCTATTGATCTCTATCGTTTCGAAAACATAATAAAACCTTTCAATTCTCCCGCGAAGTCTCTTGGTAAACCCTGATACTACAGTTCGGCAGTAGGTCAGGATAATAGATTGAGAAGAAAATCGTATGTAAGTTTCTCATTACAGATACAGTACTATAGTAGCAACAATGTGGTGTAGCGGGATCAGCAAAATCTGCGAGATCGCTAGATCCAACTTCCCACCAATGCCCGGACACCGACTAACGAAGGGGGTCCTCCGATGACCCGTGATCTGCTGAACTTGCTCACCTTGTGTACCCGTCGGTTGGGCTGGATCTTCCTCTCTTGGTGACTGCTAAGTTGCTCGATTGGTGTTGATTGAACGTCTTGGCGTGACGTTGGGGTCGTAGAGTAGCGTGAGAGTCTTCACACCACTCGCCAGTGGTAGATCCGGAGTCCAAGCGATTGGATCGAGCTTGGATCCGGCGGCCTAGATCTGGATCCGGCCTTGTAGTAATTCGTTTGTATTGATTTCCCTTTACACGGGGTCCTTTGCTTGCTTGGCGCTTCCTATAGCGCGATCTTGATCATTGAGAAACCGAAGATCTACCGGCTAAGCAATTAATACCGGGATCTTGGATCTGCACTTAGGGTAAGATCCTAGGAGGTTGGATCTAGCCAATATATTATCTAGATATTATCAACCATCCTAGATCTATACACCCAAATCGCTATTAATACCGTAGGGCCAATGTAGTTCCCGTTTCCAGGCGCGTAGCGAAGCACTTGTGTCGTACGATGCAAATTCGGTTCTGATTTAATGTTAAGACCTATCCCATCCTGTATCCTATCCTTAACGACACATCGACTGATTACGCTATCCTGATCCTTGTCCTTTCTTGTCTTCACCATCATAGCAGTCGACATCTTTGCAGATCACCCTGGATCTGAACCATAAACATTAGATCACTAGTCGCAATGTTGTGATCTGGCCTTCTCCTTTCTCCAATATCGTAATCACCCACCGTAATATCCAGATCACACCTCTCCCGAGTCAGATCGTGCTTTAATAAGGCTAGATCATGCTGATCCAATTCCAGATCGACTAGATCTCCTTGATCTTCTTGATCTAGGGTTTCCATGCGTGATCCAGTGGTAATACTTCGTGATAATCGTAACCATAACGTACCCGAGCTTATTCCATGCCGTTAATCCCCCAATCATCGTTCAGCTTTGCCATAATGTTCCTAGATCCTGGATCACTCGGATCCACCTATGGATCTAGGTCCATGAGCCTTGATCCAAGTTCCTTGCATGGATCCGCATATGCGAACCGATCTGGTCTTCTCGGATATAAATTATAGTCTAGATCTGGACATCTAGGCTTAGATCACCAGTTTCCACAGTGTATATAGACATACTGTTGCACCCATATTACAATCACGCCAGTCCCACATCATCCATATCCATACGAGATCTTCCCAGCTCTTCGGATCTGGATACATGTATAGATCGTATGTCAATACATCTATCACGTCCCACTCAAGGTGTCACTAATCTCCATCAATCTTATCCATCAACTGGATCCGCAACCAGATCCACCCACATCAGCTCGTCATCTACTCCAATCACATCACGTCAGGTCCGATCACGTCCAAATCGGATCTTTCCTGGATATTCCAATGCCAAATCTTTCTAATCCACTTCACCACAGGCGCCTCCTGGTCGTCAGTTGTAGTTGCATATCAACTTCACTGCGTCCATTCTTCAAATCACCTCGCCGGTCACAAGCTTCCTCCACTTTCTCCAACTCAACCTTCCGACCATGTCTGATCACGGCCACGATGGATCTCAACATGGGTCCGGCCGCCACGATCCTCCTTCACCTCGATCCGAGATCGGTGGACCCACTGGGGGTTCACCCGAAGATCTCTGTCGATCTGTGGTCGCCTTGCGTCGCCGAGTGTTGCGTTTGAGCGATGAGCTACGGCTGGCCACCCGCCGGGCCGATGAGTCGGTGGATCGAAATCGTGAGCACGTCTGCTCCCTCGAGTCGCTTGAAATGATGTGCGCCACTCAGGGTCGGGAGATCGAGCGTTATCGGGCTGAAGTTCACCGCCTCCGAGAGGAGCGTGATGCCGTCCAATCCTCCTTAGAATCCGATCGCATCATCGGTCTGGAGCCGCCACAGCCTGCACCCGAGATCTCGGCTCTAGAAGCCGAGATCGTCGATCTCAACCGGGATCTTGATCGTCGTTCAGATGAGATTCGTCATCTGGAAGCACACATCGATGATCTGAGTAAAGATCGGGGTCATCTGGAATCCACCATCCGCCATCTCAACTCCGAGATGACGCATGCCGGTGGAGAGATCTTGGATCTTCAACAGGCCAATCATGATCTGGATCGGAGTTGGGAGGATGCTGAGTCTACATTATCGGCGACGGAGGAGAACTTGTGCCGGACTCGATCTGAGCTAGATCGAGTCGAAGCTGAGCTGCTCCTATCCCGATCCGACCGCACTGATCGCGCGTCTTCGGGTCCAGATCCACAGCTCCAACGGGCCGATCTCCCACCCACGGGACCCACCCAAGCCGATCTTGATCAGGTCGTCCAGGAGCGCGACTCCTTGCAAGATCAGATCCGCGCGCGGGACGCTGAGATCCTGGCGGCGCAGCGGACCTTAGGGTTATTACAGTTGGATCTGGCGGCCCACCGGGCTAGATCGGCCTCCGATAAGGTTCGGCTGCAGACGCTGGAGGGCGATATGACCCGTGCGCGTCATGATGTGGAAGTGGCCCAGAAGGCTTACGCCGATCAGGAGCGCACCATCACCCAAAATCAAGCTCAGATCCGCACACTTTCTCGGGATCTGGGTAAAGTGGTTTGTGAGCGCGATGCCCTTCGCCACGAGTACTCGGCTGCCTTTCAGCTCCTCGCATCAATCTCGGCCACGATCGGAGCGCCTCTTCCCCAGATCCAGCTGCGTCTAGATCCTGGATCTGACACCGATCAGCCCGCGGGAGGGATCCCCCGTTCTCCTTCCGCGGAGACTTCGGGTAGCGATGATCAAGGTGTTGACGCGTCTGGATCCAAACGATCTCGTAGCAGATCTAGATCTCCTTCCCCTTCACGACCTCAGAAGAAGCGATCCGTTCCCGTCGAGGCGGAGGACGAGTCTATGGAAGAGGAGGACGAATCTGAGTTCGATCTAGGTGGGGGATCCACTGGAGGCAGGTCGCCTTCCCCAGATCAAGCCTCCTCCCCATCCTCTAAGGATGCTGATTCCCGTAAAACCACTGGGGAGGTGATCGAGGTTGGATCTGCTTCCGACGAGGAAGAGGGGGACGATGAAGAGGAAAATGCGGAAGTGGCCGATGACCTCTATGAGGCTCAGACATTAATGGCCATTTCCCAATCCCGATCCGAAGCTCGTCGCCGCGATCACGCGTCTCCCCAGCGTCGATCTGCAGGAGGATCCGGCGGATCTCCAGATGGATCCGATGGATCCGATTCTGACACTGGATCTGGGGGTCAGGGCAACAGTGCCGGTCCCACCGGTGGATCTGGTCCGGCCAGCCCGCCCAGCGGACGTCAACCTCGCCGGATCACCTTCGTCCCCCAGGTCCCATTCCCGAAGGATCGTTGTGTACCGGGTCGGCGGATCGTGCGAGCAATGGCCGCTGCGGACATAGATCCTTGGATCGAGTCTCGGCTGGCTAATCAGACCTTGATCGCCATGACCGTGAACTTCTTGTTCCCGATGTTACCATTTCGGCCTGAGTGGATCTTCCCCCATCGGCCCACGATCTACACTTCTCCGACGGCCCCCGCCTTCTGTGGTCATTTGATCACAGAAGCTAACGTGAAGGCACTACAAGCGGCGGAGCCTTGGCGGGTGATCCGGAACACTCTGCGTCCGATTTCCTTCGAGGCTGATGTTGGTGGCCGACTTGGGATCTTCGTTCGCCAGTATCGCGATTTCGAAGCATCGGAGCTGATCGCATACTGGGAATCGACCCACAAGTTCCCGATCACTGCAGCCATGATCGCGCAATCGCCGTGGCTGGGATCTTTCGCTAAACAGCGTAACAATCGGAGATCCCACGCAGGCAATAGGTGGAAGCGCATGTTGCTCACGTTGATCCAGGCCATGATCGAGGGATGGTGTGATCTGGATCTACTCCTGGATCCATTCTTCCTCCACTTCCCCAAGCGGACTGACGAAGTGGCCTGGTATCCCGGGATCGAAGCCAGACGTGCTAATCTGGCCGATCCGCAGCTTAATCGCCGGGAACCCACCGATCTGCTGGAGGCGTTAGCGGATGCCGACACGGCGCATCTTTGGCGCAACCATTATCGTGATCATACTGCGGATCACCCAGCGCGCCATCTCTGGATCGGAGTCGGGAGGATGCTGAGTCTACATTATCGGCGACGGAGGAGAACTTGTGCCGGACTCGATCTGAGCTAGATCGAGTCGAAGCTGAGCTGCTCCTATCCCGATCCGACCGCACTGATCGCGCGTCTTCGGGTCCAGATCCACAGCTCCAACGGGCCGATCTCCCACCCACGGGACCCACCCAAGCCGATCTTGATCAGGTCGTCCAGGAGCGCGACTCCTTGCAAGATCAGATCCGCGCGCGGGACGCTGAGATCCTGGCGGCGCAGCGGACCTTAGGGTTATTACAGTTGGATCTGGCGGCCCACCGGGCTAGATCGGCCTCCGATAAGGTTCGGCTGCAGACGCTGGAGGGCGATATGACCCGTGCGCGTCATGATGTGGAAGTGGCCCAGAAGGCTTACGCCGATCAGGAGCGCACCATCACCCAAAATCAAGCTCAGATCCGCACACTTTCTCGGGATCTGGGTAAAGTGGTTTGTGAGCGCGATGCCCTTCGCCACGAGTACTCGGCTGCCTTTCAGCTCCTCGCATCAATCTCGGCCACGATCGGAGCGCCTCTTCCCCAGATCCAGCTGCGTCTAGATCCTGGATCTGACACCGATCAGCCCGCGGGAGGGATCCCCCGTTCTCCTTCCGCGGAGACTTCGGGTAGCGATGATCAAGGTGTTGACGCGTCTGGATCCAAACGATCTCGTAGCAGATCTAGATCTCCTTCCCCTTCACGACCTCAGAAGAAGCGATCCGTTCCCGTCGAGGCGGAGGACGAGTCTATGGAAGAGGAGGACGAATCTGAGTTCGATCTAGGTGGGGGATCCACTGGAGGCAGGTCGCCTTCCCCAGATCAAGCCTCCTCCCCATCCTCTAAGGATGCTGATTCCCGTAAAACCACTGGGGAGGTGATCGAGGTTGGATCTGCTTCCGACGAGGAAGAGGGGGACGATGAAGAGGAAAATGCGGAAGTGGCCGATGACCTCTATGAGGCTCAGACATTAATGGCCATTTCCCAATCCCGATCCGAAGCTCGTCGCCGCGATCACGCGTCTCCCCAGCGTCGATCTGCAGGAGGATCCGGCGGATCTCCAGATGGATCCGATGGATCCGATTCTGACACTGGATCTGGGGGTCAGGGCAACAGTGCCGGTCCCACCGGTGGATCTGGTCCGGCCAGCCCGCCCAGCGGACGTCAACCTCGCCGGATCACCTTCGTCCCCCAGGTCCCATTCCCGAAGGATCGTTGTGTACCGGGTCGGCGGATCGTGCGAGCAATGGCCGCTGCGGACATAGATCCTTGGATCGAGTCTCGGCTGGCTAATCAGACCTTGATCGCCATGACCGTGAACTTCTTGTTCCCGATGTTACCATTTCGGCCTGAGTGGATCTTCCCCCATCGGCCCACGATCTACACTTCTCCGACGGCCCCCGCCTTCTGTGGTCATTTGATCACAGAAGCTAACGTGAAGGCACTACAAGCGGCGGAGCCTTGGCGGGTGATCCGGAACACTCTGCGTCCGATTTCCTTCGAGGCTGATGTTGGTGGCCGACTTGGGATCTTCGTTCGCCAGTATCGCGATTTCGAAGCATCGGAGCTGATCGCATACTGGGAATCGACCCACAAGTTCCCGATCACTGCAGACATGATCGCGCAATCGCCGTGGCTGGGATCTTTCGCTAAACAGCGTAACAATCGGAGATCCCACGCAGGCAATAGGTGGAAGCGCATGTTGCTCACGTTGATCCAGGCCATGATCGAGGGATGGTGTGATCTGGATCTACTCCTGGATCCATTCTTCCTCCACTTCCCCAAGCGGACTGACGAAGTGGCCTGGTATCCCGGGATCGAAGCCAGACGTGCTAATCTGGCCGATCCGCAGCTTAATCGCCGGGAACCCACCGATCTGCTGGAGGCGTTAGCGGATGCCGACACGGCGGATCCTTGGCGCAACCATTATCGTGACCATACTGCGGATCACCCAGCGCGCCATCTCCCTCGTCTGGATCGTAAGTTCTTCGGTCTTCAAGTGGCGCAACCACCGACCAGTAGCTAGATCGTAGTGATTAGCTCTCGTAAGTGACTCATATCTGTTCATAACATCCTTCAATATATGTCCGGTGATCTTGACTTGTATGCTTCCTATTTACCTCGATCCATTCTCATAGGGTCATAACCGACTTCGATCAGCTAGGATCTCTAGATCCCGAGACTTGATCTTCCATCATCATCATATTCCGCATGTATATATGCATACCCATTCCACCGATCTACGTCCTTCATGTAGATCCTTCAACCGATTTCACCACGACAACAACCAGCTTGTTGTCGTTGATTGTGACCTCACGATTCCTCGTGAGATTGCATCACACCGAATCGATTATGATTCGTGCGATCTCGCAGAAACTCATGCAGCAGAGCGCCACAGTTGAGATCTGCTTCATCCACCCTAGTTGGATCGTCATATCCTCGCCAGTGTACGAGGAATTCACGGTAGATCCGCCCATATCTCGTTCTTCTTCCTGATCTCATGTCTGTGATCTTCTCCACTTCATATTCATCGGGGTCACGATCTTGGATCCAGCTATCCCCTGGTAATAGATCTTCATCAAAGTCCAGACGATCTTGACTTTCCACATTGAGTCGCATTAGTGGTCGATCTGGATACTCTTTCACGGGCTTCAACTTGTTCACGTGTACCATAGGGAAAATGTGATATCCGGATCCGGCGATCTCCAACTTCACCGCAATGTTCGCCAACTTTCTCCACAATCCGGAATGGTCCATGCCACAAGTGTGCCAACTTCTTAGCATATACCTCTTTCACTCGATCCAGATATAGTCACACTCGAGATCCGACCTCGATCTGATGCGGGCGGGTCTCCTGGTTGTGTAGATCCGCTCGATCTGAGATCGCCTCTCGCGGTCGTTGATTAACTTGTTCCTGAACCTGTTGATAATACCGCTGGATCTGATACCTCCATCGCCGTGGATCCCGATCATGTCTTCGCGTACTTCCCACCGGGATCACCGCTTCCAATGTGGATCTAGGATCCCATCCATGTACCATATAAAAAGGTGTATCTCCTCGGATCCGATCATGTGCGGTGTTGATCGCGAAAATGATCCTCTCGGCATACTCGTCCCAATCTCGTTGATCCAGATCCTGCACATACATCTTAATCGCCCGAGTTGTGGTTTGGACCATGCGTTCTGCGGATCCGTTGGCTTGGGGCCGATATGCCATCGTGGCACGTTGACGTTGACCCAAGATCTTGTTAAACGCTCGGAAAAAGTCGGACATAAGTCCTGGTTCACGATCATGCCTAATCGCTTCGATGGCCCCAAATCGTCGGAAGACACATTCCTCGTATGATTCGGCGACAGTCTGAGCAGTCCTTGATGAGCTGGCTTTCGCGATCACATATCCAGTGAATAGATCTTCGAAGATCAATAATTCTGTATTCCCTTTGTGCGATCTGGGTAGCGACGGGATGTGATCCATAGCTATGATCTGGAAGGGATATGTTGCCTGAAGGTTACCTGGCGACTCTCCTTGGATCCGAGGTTTACTCTTACCAGTCTCACAATCCACACATTCACCCACGTATCTTTGGACGCTCTTATACAGACCTCTCCAATGGAAGTGATCCCGGATCCGCTGATAAGTTCGGCCGATCCCTTGGTGCCCACCTTCCAGGCTCACATGGTAATGATGTAGTACGTCCTGATATAGAGTCTCCGGGATCACTAGTCGCATCAGCTCGTCTCGATCTGCATCCGTCGGTCTCGTAGAAGGGCAGTAGAACAGTAGATCGTGGTGATCCAAGTCGTAATCGGCTGCTAGATTAGCATATGATTTGGCTTCTTGCTGAGTCAGATCCTGTAGATCTCCATTCAGGTATTTCTTCAATCCCGAGATCCACGCCTCCTCGTCTTGGGCTTGTCGGATCCGATCGATCCTGAGATCCCGAACTATTTCCTCCCGTAACGATCGCGAGCCTGATCGAGTCACTACCGCCGTGATCTGGGCTGCCTGATCCGTCCTCTTGACTACCAATACCTCATCCAATCTGTTCAACGTGATCAGATCCTGCTTATCCTCATCCGACTCGATCTCCACTCCACCTTGTCGTTGTAGCGCTGCACTAGCCAAACTGTCCGCACTGCCGTTCCAATCTCGTTTCACATGCACAAGTTCGTGATCTGGCCAGTCCCTCAGACGATCTAAAGCCCTTTGCATGAGTAAAGTCAGACCGAGTGTCTTACACTCGATCTCACCCCTGACCTGTCGGATCACCAGATTAGAGTCGCCGCAGAACACCACTCGTTTGCGATCCACGGTACTTAACAGATCCAGGCATAGTAACAGCCCATGATACTCAGCTTTGTTGACGGTGAGATCTTCCGCATAGGCCGATCTGGCCTGGATCACTGTCCATTCAGGCAACCTCCACAAGATCGCGCTGTATGCACCACTTCCACGCTTCACGCGGGCTGATCCATCGAAACTGACTACATACAGCTCCTCATCTGCTTGGATCACGGGGATTGGAGTTTGGATCTTCCGTCGTGGCTCTTTCTTGGGCGAGATCGGGATCAACGCTTCATCCACCATGGATCTGGGCGTGATACTAGCCGCAATTACCCCTAGGATCTCTTCTCCTCTTTAATGCATTTCACAATCTCTAATGTCCACGGTGATAGCAGTGACGTCCATTGGCCTAATCGCCCTTGTAATCCGGTCGACCAAAATAACCAGGCCAGCGTGGAGCGTCTAGTTAACACCCGGATCCGGCGTCCCACCAACATGTTATATCCGAGATCCAAGATCCTTAGCAGCGCCAACACTTCTTTCTCCATGGGGCTGTAATTCAGCTCGTTCGACTTCAACGTCCGGCTCACGAAAGTGATCGGATAGTAGATCTGGTCGTACTCTTGCACGAGAGCTGCCGAGATCGCCCAATCACTTGCATATACGATCACCACAGCCTCCCGATCCGTATCAAAATGACGTAGGATCGGAGTGGATGCGATCTTCGATTTGAGTGTCTCGAAGGCCCGATGAGCACGGATCAATCGTGGGTCAACCCTGTCTCTATCCCGTTCTTTTGGATCGTACGTCTCCGTGGACTTTAGCTCTGGATCCGATCCTGGATCCTTTTTCAGATCCGGTTGATCTAACTCCTTATGTTCCATACTTTGCTTGATCTGGATCCGCACATCATCCTTGGACATCGCGGCGAAATCGACCTCCCTCAACCCATACAGTACGGCCGCGTAGATAGCGTAGTCTTCGATAAACCGACTGTAGTAGTTTAGACTTCCCAGCGATCCAGGAAATGCTAGATCGGTTAACGCCTCTAGATCCTTGGGGTTCGCCTCTAGTCCATCTTTCGAAACGCGATGACCCAGATACTCCACTTTGTTCATACCCCAGAAATTCTTCACCACACTGATCGACAGATTCCATCTATCGCACGCCTCCAGTAGGGCGTCCACCCGATCGCATAGCTGATCCCAGCTATCCGCTGGTATGAGGATGTCATCGATATACGATCTGCGTCCGATCACTGATGGCTTATCCGGATCATCGGCCTCTCCCACTTCAAACACATCTGTAGATCTTGGATCCGATCCAGGAGGCGGGATCCGGGTGAATCCATATAAGGCGTTGTCGATCAGATGTTGGTAGATCTGCGGCGCATTCTTCAAGCCGAACGGCATACGATTCCATTCGAATAGCCCAAATGGGGTAATGAAAATGGAGATCGCTCGAGCTCGATCAGTCATAGTCACCACCCAGAATCCACTGGCCATATCTAGGGAGCAATACCACAAGACTTTATCCAGATCTTCCAAAAGATCGTTGATCAGAAGCATAGGGTAGACCATCAGTTGAGTAAGACTATTGACCAGACGATAATCAATACACAGCCTGATGTCCACTCCATTCTTCTTCACAATCACCACGATCGGGGAGGCCCAGTGTGATCTGGAATAGCTGATCATCTTAGCTGATAATAATCCCTTGATCAGATCCGATAACTTCTCGCGGAATCGAGGCGCGATCTTCCTCACTCGTTGGGCGATTGGCTTAGCGTCTCCCACATCGATATCGCAGACCACACCCCTTGCGGCTGGTGGTAAAGCATTTCCCTTTCCGATGAGAAGATGTCGATATTTCCAGATCTTCTGACGTAATCGTTCGATCTCCGCCGTAGTCTGGATCCCCGGATCTCCAACTTGAATATCCTCAATCTTCACCTCATCCGTGGTGGTGTTGTTGATCTCTGGAAGGATCGCCATCTCTTGATCTACATCCTCCGCATACAGATCGTTGCCTTCATGGTGATGTACCCCCGGATCCGACTCCGAATCGGGGGAATTTTTTCGATCCTCTGGGAGCGCCTCCTGAATCGAGGCCGATGGCTGTCCGGGTAGATCTCTTTCAGCTGCTTCTTCAATCACTGGATCCAAATCATCCGCCTTTACCTGATCCATATTTTGGTTTGCCACCTCGGTCCATACCGGTTGGATCGGGGTCCGATCCTGCGGATCTATTCCCGCTGATGGTTGATCTTCGGTCGTCAACACTGGTTTTACCTGTATCTGCAAGATCTCAGGCCGTTTCAGGATAGCACGAGGTGCAGGGTAGGAGGGTCGATCCACCATCGGCTCTGTGGATTCCATGAAGATCTCGTTATGCTCAGATCCTCCCTCCACCGTGGCTTCTAGAGCCAGATTTTGCCATTCCATATACCGACGTGACCCCACCGAGACAAATCCTGGCATTCGGGGAATATGATCACCCGATAGCCAGATCCCAACTCTTACATCTTCTTGCAATATGATTGCCTTATCGCTCACGTTGGTGATCTGCAGATACCGTCTCTTCCCGAGGCCTTTTACCACCGTAGGTACCCAACGATCCCCTCGGGTGACCCAGAACTTCTCGTGATCTGACATCCGGAGATGTAGCTGAAGTTCCACTGATTGTCCGATCTCGATCTGGATATGTTCTCCTACGGTCACCAGCCTGGCCTTGTCGCTATAGAGCTGTCGGCGCCCACTAAGCTGGATCCGCACCTCATCAGGTAAACTTATAGATCCATAGGCCAGATCCAGTCGGATCCCAGCCGGTACCATGAAATCCATACCCAGGATGGCCTCTTGGCCTGCTAGTTCTCCAACCCAAATATCGAAAAAGTAAACCAGCCATCCGGCCATGGTGATCTTGATCCGGGTTCTCCCTTCTGTCCTGTAAACACTTTCGCCAATCCCAACGCAATCTTGGATCTGGCTCGTGTCGATATAGCACCCAACCTTACGAGCAAAGGCCGTATCCACTATGGACACTTCGGCGCCTGTATCTAAGAGCAAGATCCCTCTCTCATTGTTGATCTTACCAGTGATCTTGGCTTGTCGGAACCATTTTCCCGGGGCATAGTGTTCCAATATCCTTGAGATTCTCCTGGCAAGAGATCCATAACTTCGGATCTTCGAATCCCCTGGATCTGACCTGGCTTTTGAATCACTAGTATATCCTCCTGATCTGTGGGCTGGAACCATAGATCTGGATCCCGTTGCTTGCAATAACCCCTTATCTCTCCTGGATGGAGGTCCACCATCATGGTCACTTCAGATCTGGAGTAATCATCCACCTGGCGGACACTTGAGATTGCGACAGCACGGTTTCCATTCAGATCGTATGTATTACCGCGTAGATCTGAGATCTCGTTACCTTGATCTACCGATTTCTTGTTCACAAATGCATAGATGCAATATCTAGAACGCTCGGCTCGTACCGGATTCCAACCCGGTGAGCGTCCTAGTTTAACATCTTTTCTGCAGATTCCGGAAGCATACCTGCATGTTTGGCTGGGTTGAGCCATTGACGGATCTGGTTGTAGAACTCTTCCATAGGAAAATTTCCCATATCATGTAACTCTCCGCACCTTCGGCATACAAAGAGGCAATGATCTGCCGGATGTCCTCGCTTGCCACACTTATGGCAAGTGAGGCGTCTCCAGCACCCTAGATCTGAATGCTTCTTAGATCCACAGTGCGAGCAACGGTTCCGATCGGATCCGCCGCTCTGGATCCGGGATCTGTGATCTGGTGGGGCCTGATCCGTCGACTTGTCGGTGATTGGTACTTGCTCGACCTTCTCCATACCAGATTCCGCCTTTGTAGTAACCTCCTGCTCAGCTGCCAGGTAGATCCGCCGATGATTGTCTCCATCCGAGTCAGATCCATCCGATCCATCGGATCCAGACTCAGATTCAGACTCTACCGTCCGGATCTGTACCGCACGGACATGTTTCGTCGTAGCTGCAGGTGCTGGGTTAGTCACCTTCTGCCGGTACTTGCTAGATCCGAATGCGGCCTTCTTCTGTCTGCTCTTTGCACGTTCACGGGCTCGTAACACTTCTTCCAGATCGTCCGCGTCGGATAGTCGTAGCAGAGTCAGCCTGTCAGCTAGATCTTGATCTTCCAAAGTCTCAATGTAGTGATCCACATGTTCGCGTCGATCCTTCACATTACCGTCTTTGATCTTCAACTTTGCGCGTAATCCGGCAACATTAAGGCGGTAAAGATAGTCGAGGGGAGATTCTTCCGGTCGGCGTCGAGCATGATAATACTGTCTAGCCACTGATACCCCCAATCCACAGTATTGGATCTGGAACGCTCGAAGCAGATCCGACCATTTGTTACGGGTGGATCTGCTTAGTTGCCGATACCAGTTCTTGGCGGATCCGGCCAACAGGTCTGCAAAGGTCAAACATTTTTCTTCATCGGAGGCTTGATCTCGCATGAACGCTGATTTCACTTTGCCAATCCACGCTCTGGCCCGATCTTCGTCTTGATCTTTCCCCGTGAATTCCTTCAGATCTGAGATCGCGGAGATCCGGACTCTCTGGATCATGGTTGATCCGGCTGATCCGGTCGTAGCGGTCGCGACCGTCGCTCGAGCAGCCGTGGGGAAGTCGATATCGTCTGGATCATACTCCCATCGAGTTGTGCTGTGTTCAGATCTCACAGATTCCATATCTACATCTTGCGATCCTGGATCCTGTACCTTCGCTGCTCCTTGATCCATGATCGGCCCTCGCTGTTCCGCCAGGAATCTACTCATGGCTGCTTCGAAATACTTCTGTAAGGTGCCTGATGAGGCATCTGACGTCGTAGCTGCTGTGATCTGGTCTTTGGAGGGTGGGACCATCCTTGAGCGACCGGAGCTTGGCTGATTTCGACGTTGGATCTTGGATCTCGCCTCCAGCATTGAAGTACCGGAGGGTCCCAGAGACATTCGCTTTGGTTCCGATGAGAGATCTGATTCGTCCTCGGCAGCCGAGGCGTAATGCGATGAGGACGTTTGGCGATCCGTAACACTTGCCGGAGGTGATGGCACTGGATCTGTGATCTGGGGGATCTCGCCGACGAGGATCTTGAGCTTGGAGAATAGATCCTGGGTGGCAGTCTGGATCACCTTGAGATCTAGATCAAATACATCATCCGCATCGAAAGCTCCCGTGGTCATTCCTGCTTCCTTCAACAGTCGTAATAAATCCTTGACTGCTTCTAATTTGTTGGCAGTCTTGATTGGAGCTGATACGGGTTCTCTTGGATCTCCGACCTGCTTCAGCCTCAGGATCC
Organism: Phytophthora palmivora; assembly: GCA_008079305.1. Lineage (NCBI taxonomy): Eukaryota > Oomycota > Peronosporomycetes > Peronosporales > Peronosporaceae > Phytophthora > Phytophthora palmivora. The sequence continues at coordinate 783,127 of VOQZ01000648.1, forward strand.
GCATCACGGGATCTCGATCCAGGAAGTCGCGAAGTTCTTTGTGGTAGAATAGATTCTCCAGATCTTCGTCTGACCAGCCTTGTCCCGATCTGGATCTAGGTTTAGATCCGATCTGATCTTCGTCGTCAATCTCTGGAGCCTTCATCTTCTTCCGCGTTAGCTTCTTCTTCGGCTTCTTCTTATCGGATCTAGAGACTGGAAGATCCCTGGATGGATATGGTGAAGGCTCGACTGGACATCCGACCAATCTGTACGGTTCCACTTTCGCCTTCCCTTGTTTTGTTGACGGATCTCGACTTACGTCGAGATCCGTCGGGGTCCCCGTGGGGACCTGTGGAGGTAGAGGTTTTTCTTCTAGATCTGGATCTGGATCCAGATCGCCCTCTCTTCCGTCAGCAGAGTTCCTCCTAGCGCTCTGCTGATCCGCGGATCTTGATTCATTCAGCGGCATCATCGTCGATCCTAGGTCCGATGACGCTTGTTCCCCTTGTTCAACCTTCACTTGAACATCTTCTTGAGACTCACGGTGAAATCCGGAGTCACCAACAGATCCGGGCACGCGCACCATTGTGGTGTAGCGGGATCAGCAAAATCTGCGAGATCGCTAGATCCAACTTCCCACCAATGCCCGGACACCGACTAACGAAGGGGGTCCTCCGATGACCCGTGATCTGCTGAACTTGCTCACCTTGTGTACCCGTCGGTTGGGCTGGATCTTCCTCTCTTGGTGACTGCTAAGTTGCTCGATTGGTGTTGATTGAACGTCTTGGCGTGACGTTGGGGTCGTAGAGTAGCGTGAGAGTCTTCACACCACTCGCCAGTGGTAGATCCGGAGTCCAAGCGATTGGATCGAGCTTGGATCCGGCGGCCTAGATCTGGATCCGGCCTTGTAGTAATTCGTTTGTATTGATTTCCCTTTACGCGGGGTCCTTTGCTTGCTTGGCGCTTCCTATAGCGCGATCTTGATCATTGAGAAACCGAAGATCTACCGGCTAAGCAATTAATACCGGGATCTTGGATCTGCACTTAGGGTAAGATCCTAGGAGGTTGGATCTAGCCAATATATTATCTAGATATTATCAACCATCCTAGATCTATACACCCAAATCGCTATTAATACCGTAGGGCCAATGTAGTTCCCGTTTCCAGGCGCGTAGCGAAGCACTTGTGTCGTACGATGCAAATTCGGTTCTGATTTAATGTTAAGACCTATCCCATCCTGTATCCTATCCTTAACGACACATCGACTGATTACGCTATCCTGATCCTTGTCCTTTCTTGTCTTCACCATCATAGCAGTCGACATCTTTGCAGATCACCCTGGATCTGAACCATAAACATTAGATCACTAGTCGCAATGTTGTGATCTGGCCTTCTCCTTTCTCCAATATCGTAATCACCCACCGTAATATCCAGATCACACCTCTCCCGAGTCAGATCGTGCTTTAATAAGGCTAGATCATGCTGATCCAATTCCAGATCGACTAGATCTCCTTGATCTTCTTGATCTAGGGTTTCCATGCGTGATCCAGTGGTAATACTTCGTGATAATCGTAACCATAACGTACCCGAGCTTATTCCATGCCGTTAATCCCCCAATCATCGTTCAGCTTTGCCATAATGTTCCTAGATCCTGGATCACTCGGATCCACCTATGGATCTAGGTCCATGAGCCTTGATCCAAGTTCCTTGCATGGATCCGCATATGCGAACCGATCTGGTCTTCTCGGATATAAATTATAGTCTAGATCTGGACATCTAGGCTTAGATCACCAGTTTCCACAGTGTATATAGACATACTGTTGCACCCATATTACAATCACGCCAGTCCCACATCATCCATATCCATACGAGATCTTCCCAGCTCTTCGGATCTGGATACATGTATAGATCGTATGTCAATACATCTATCACGTCCCACTCAAGGTGTCACTAATCTCCATCAATCTTATCCATCAACTGGATCCGCAACCAGATCCACCCACATCAGCTCGTCATCTACTCCAATCACATCACGTCAGGTCCGATCACGTCCAAATCGGATCTTTCCTGGATGCTCCAATGCCAATTCTTTCAAATCCACTTCACCACATAACTTATAGCCTAGATCCAGGCATCTCAGTCTAGATCATCAGTTTCCATAGCGTATATAGACTGCCGCCCCCATCTTACAATCGCACCAGTCCAACATCATCCATATCCATATGTGATCTTCTCAACCCTGAGTATGTATGTAGATCGTATGCCAATCCATCCATCACGCCCCACCCAGGGCGCCACTTACTATTTCAATTTAATCAGTCAACTGGATCTGTGACTAGATCCATCCACATCAGCTCGTCATCTACTCCAATCACATCACGTCAGGTCCGATCACGTCCAAATCGGATCTTCCTGGATATTCCAATGCCAAATCTTTCAGATCCACTTCACCACAGTCGTGATAATGCTCCGCGAACCCTGCAGTTTTTGTCGACATATATTGATCGACTTAGCACCATGATGACGGTGTATTACAGCACAATCATACTCAACGAATTTGCAATAATAGGAAGGACAACAGTGTAAAAGCAGAAGTCCCAGTACTTACTACGAACGCATTATAATCATTACGGACAGAGGTTTGACCCACTCTTTTGCGAAAATACTTATCTCAATTAGGTTGTGTTTCAATTTCGTCTTGTCATTTGTAGAAAGCACCAGAATAACGCAATCATCTGTGTCAATTCGATAGTCATGCGAGAATATAAACAAAGACAGAAATGTTGTACCAAGTAAATAATTTCAAATCCGCTGTAAAAATTATATTGAGATCAAGTGTTATGATAGAGTTTTTGTTAGTAGAAAATGATGATATTGTATGTAGAAAAATACATGTTAAAGACAAGGTTTGCGGAATAAATATGTAGTGATAAAATATGTGTTGGTAGGGAAAGTGATATTATTGTTAGTAGAAACAGAATTGAAAAAATTGAGATTTGTGATAATAAATGTGGTGATGAAGTAAAATGTTATAGATTGAGTAAAATATTGAAATTGATATAGATTATTTGATGGTAAAAAAGTGTGTGTGTGAAGAATATAACAGTAATATGCGTATATAGATGTTGCGTAAGAAGAAAAAGTAATGTACAATAAGTGGAAGAAAAATAAACAAAGATGAGGTTCGTGGTATAAATGGTGATAAAAGTGTATAAGGTAGGATGGTGTGTAGTTATAGAGTAAGTGATAGTAAATTGATAGGGATATTTTATGTAATATTAAATTGAAGATGATTAAAAAGGAGATAGTAGAATAAGTAGTGGTAGTGTAATTAAATGTAACATTATATATTGTTAGGGATGTGGTTTATAAATTATTAATTACAGAAGGATAACCGGAAATATTGGTTTTGTAAAGAAAGAGGTAGTAGAAGATAATAATACAGAGAATGGTAGTGAAATTGGTGACAGTGAGTTATTTGGTAAAATAATATATTATGAAGATGTAGCAGAAAAAAATGTGCAATAGTTGATGACAATTAGATAATAGTATAGTAAGTGGAAGAAGAATTAGAAATGAAAAGGTGTGTAGTAAAAAATGGTGGTGAAAGTGTATAGGTAGTAAAGCGTGTAGTTATAGAAGATTATAAGAGAGGGTAGGAGTAGAAGAGGTAGTGACAGAATAGGCAAAAGTAAAATTAATTTTAGAAAGATAAGTAGTAATATGACATTATTTATAGAGGATAAATTAAAGAGAATAATATTGTTAAAGATGAAATAGTAGAATATAAAAATAAAGAGTATGGTAGTGAAGTTAATTATGGTGGGTTATGAGTTAGTAATATATTAAGAAAATGTAGATGAAAAAGTAAAATAGTTGAATAGTTGTTAATTGTGAGATATGTTGTTGAAGAGAATGTAATGAAAGAATATGTAGTGGTGAAAAATAAGGTTGAAAAATATGTCGTTAAAGAGTATAGGTGTTAGAATATGTTGTTAAAATATATTATAGTAGAATTATTTATTTAGAATTTATTTGTATATTATGTAGTAGTATATTATGGTATAGTATAATTTGAAATTGTAAAGTTTGGGATTGCATAGTATGTGATTGAAGAGTTTGTGTGTGTTGGGTTTGTGTTTGTAGGGTTTGTGTTTATAGAGTTTAGGGTTTAGGGTTTAGGGTTTAGGGTTTAGGGTTTAGGGGTTTAGGGTTTAGGGTTTAGGGTT